>CM062627.1:2156529-2339155 GCA_025617555.3 Puccinia polysora | reverse complement strand
TAGATTTTTCAGTAATCAACATATTTGCCACCATTGATTTTTTATCAATTTTCTTTTGAGTTGAAGTGTACTGAGCCCATCATTCAAGCCTTATTTGAGTTTTTTCTAAGGCTACACCAGAGATTCTCCTCAGGTGAGGATCAACTGAGGGGTGTGGATATCATTCATGGTTATGTTGATCATTCTTATAGGAGATTTGCATCAAGGGGTCTGCCTTTGTGTGACTGGCATCAATTAAGAACTTGCACCCAACCTTCCATGTGTGAGTTTGCGTTGAATTTTTGGTGAGCAATTGCCCAGAGTACAAATCATTTCTATCACAGGCTAAATCCACATATCTATCACGCACTGTTAAAGATTAACCATGCTTCATTCCCCATGTTTTGACAATACATTTCTGCCCCTTCCATAGTAGGGAAACTATCTAACAGGAGGGTGGGGGCAAGTGGATCTGTCATAGTTACATAGTCATAGTTACAGTTTCATGGTTATATTGATGGTATGCACTCCATCAGTTTCAATAAAATATTAAATAGGGCAAAGACTAGTAACATAAAATTTTGCTCACCACCAGAGGTCATGTCCATTTGTGAATTTTTTTTTTTCCTCAATTTTCAACCTTGATGAGGATGAATTGGGGCTTCCAATGATTCATTACCCAAATCCTGCTTTTGCGCAGCTTTTTTAATTGCACTAATGTAGTCCTTGAATGCAGCCATGTCAAAAGGATGGGCTTGCCACTGTTCCCACAATGCAAAAAAAAATTCAATGCTACTTCAGTATTCAATCCAACTTTTCAATTGAACAATTACCAAGTTTGCTCACTTTGAAGTTGAGGAAATATCAATTTTGTGGGATGTTTTATTTAAATCTTCCTATAGTTTCACTTTAATTGCACTTGAATTTCACTTGAATTCACTTAAATTTCACTTTAGTGTCAATTTATGATTGCTAGATGTGGAAAAACAGTCCCACATAGTAAGTTCTGATCCCAAAATTTTGGGTTGATGGAACTCAAATTTGATCCAGGGGGTACCAAAAGGTTTGACACCACCCCCCAGAGGGCCTCTTTCCCCCAAACACGGCTCAAAACCGTAGTGTACAGGGGTACACAAAACCAAATACGCCGTGTAAAGGGGGTATACAGCCCCCCTGGGGGTCACGCGTGTTTGAGAAAACCCCTTGTTCCCGTTGTAGACACATTTTTTTTCCTGCTAGTGATTTTGGGACGCATGTATGGGCCCCCACACATCCACTGGGACTTTTAGGGCCCTACACAACTCTCACACAACTGGGAGTTGTGAATTTAACATAAACCTAAATCTATATACATATATATATATTATAACAACGCAACTCAGATGGGTTGAAAATGGCCATTCAAAACTCAGATGGTTTGCAAATGGCGTTTGACGCCTGTTTGCGACCACAGGTTTGAAAATTCAAACATTGACCTTTTGTGGTTGAAAAGATTGTAGGAAAAATTTCAAGAAAGTGTTCCAAAAAGGAATATTAAAACTTTAAGATCAAGTTTTTTGGTAGATTTCTACTGTTTTCCTTTCTTAAAACACTCAATTAATAATAATATTTCTTTGATTAAACAACAATTGTTCTCTCTGTCACCAGAAAAGACTTGGGCTAGTTCCTTTTGGATTTAAAGAGAAAAAAGAAGGCTAAAGCTCATGATGGTTGATAAAATATTGGATGCTTATTTTAGATTAACAAAGGATGGTGTAAAAATAGTCAGGGCATGTGGAAAGGAATCATCACAGGCGAGGCTAGTTAGAAAAAGCACAATAGGAGGGGTAATTGTGTGATTTAAAAACATTTGAATCTTGTGCATCAAATGAATAATTTTGAAATTCAAACACAAAACGTTTTTGAATTTTGGGAAAAAAGGTAGGGACAAAAAAATGAGGGTATTATTATTCTCACATATACTACCCTCAAACTTTTGGTAAAACAATCTCTCTCCACAATGTAAAACCTACATGTGTAATTCCTTACACTCATGGTTTTCTTAATGCTTTTGGATTATGCATATTTGTCAATGCAGATGAACATCTGGTTTTTCTAAGGCCTCCATAAAGAATTCTGCAAAGAAATTGAAGTATTGGAAGAACTTCAAAAGTGCATCCAAAAATCGCTAATAAAACCACCAAATCAATGGTTCACAACACATTTTGAGACCATTGCATTTGCCTCTTTGCCCAATTTTTTTTTGGGGGGATTTGAATTTAAAAAAAGGCTTTGAAATCATTTTGAGGAGCTCTGGAATCACTTTTGATCAATTTTTTGATTGGAATTTTGGCCTCAAGAAATCAGAACCAATGAAAAAAAAAAGAAAAGAATTAGCAAAGCCTGTTTAATATTTTATTTAAAAATTTGCATTCAAAATTTCTTTCAATTTACTTCTTTATGCCTTTAAAAAAAATAATAAAATTTCAAAAATAGAACTTATATGAATTTTAATGGAGGGCTTTGGCACCCCCAAAATTTTCACAATAATAAATTCAATACAAAAGGGGGTGGGTATGCACTTTTGAATTGATTTTTTGTTGTTTTTCTGGAACAATTAGTGGGATTTTAAGCTCCTTGAGGCTTCATGTATGAATAAAGATTTTGAAAGTGTTCAGAAAATGTTTTTTGAAAATAATTGAGGCACCATTTTTTCCCCTAAAATCAAACCAAAAACAGGAGAGAAATACCACTTCCAGGCTTGGGTCTGCTTTCTTGACCCTCTTGCATGATAAAATATTCAATATGATTTTTCTGCATAATTTAAAGGTCTCTCCTCACACCCTTGAGGACTCAAATAAACTCCTAAACCATCCAATTTCATTTTTGATGCCACTCACCACCCAGCACACCCCACACCCACTCAACAACACACACCAAACTACTAACCATAACTCACCACACAACACACCACTCATAATAACTCACCACACCTCAATAGAACCCACTTAACACCCAAACTACCCAATATAACCTCCAATGGTCAGGATGCCAAGGTGGAGTGGTATTTAAAAGGGATATTTTGATATATTGCTCAGGGAAAATTCCTTGCAAAAGTACCCCTTGTTCAAAGGCAGAATCTTTTAGATTGGGAATTTCTTCAAGTATTCTTATTGAAGCATGGCCAAAAGACAAGTTAATATCTTTTAGGGATCTGCAATGGAGGTCTGAGTAGTTACACAGGATACAAATGATCTGTATCAATTCCTTTCTGAGTTGTTTTGAAAACAAAGAGATCGTTAAGAATTTTTCCATTTAGAAAGCAGGTGTTACTCTGGTGGAGCTGGAACTGGTTTCCAGTTGATTTCAGGGAGAACCCTTTATTGATCAGGATACAAGGGCTGATTAAATTTACTACAATTTACAGATCATAAAGAAAGTTTCTGAGTGTTGAAATTCTGCCTCTCTCTCTATCTTTTTCCAACTCATAGTCTGACGTTGTCTGTCCTGTCACCACTGCAAACACTTAAATTCTTGTCTTTTCTTCCTTCCAATGTGTCTCTGTTCATATTACTTCAACTAACTGAACTCTTTGTCTCCTCTGAAAATTCTGGCCCAATTCCTACAATCTCTTCTCCTAACAAGATTGAAATTATAACTTGCCATCTCACGCATACTGGACCTCCAAGAACAATTGGCTCTACTCCCTCAAGGCCACTCAGCTTATCAACCCTGAGTCCTTCTTCAATCCTTGCCAATTGTCTTCTGCTGCATGAATGTTCTCATTTGGTGAGAAAAGCATTGTTGTTCTGTGTCTCTGTTATCTGATTTTTTTTCCCATCAAACTGTTATGCTAGCTCCTGGCTCTTCTTGTCCCTTTTTCTTGTGGTCTTCTACTTCAAGTCATGTCACCTTGAGTCCCTAGTCATCCAGGGTAGGGTCCTTTCAGTTTTCCTTTCTCTCTCATCTTGTTTCAAGTTGTTAACCCCTTCTGCGTTCAGTCCTGGTTTTTGATGTTTTAAGAATAATTTCAGAATTAAACTCTATCACAATTAACTGTTGAATTGCGCTGACTTGCCCAACCCCAGATCACCACAACCAGATACGGATTTCAATCATCATGGAAAACATAAATCCAACCATCCTCAAAAACCAAAATTGAAGCCATTCCCCATTATAACTGAGGAAAACTTCACCATCTGGAGAACTTGGATCAACACCCTGTTGAATCTAGCCCAGCTCAAAGATACCAATGGATCAGATTCTGAGAGTTTTTAACCAACTGTCAGCCTCCTGGATGCCAAGACCCTTGCTATCTTTTAGATACCAGAGGTGATAGAATAAATAATAAATATATCATTTAATAAATGCAGCAAAAATCCTTAAAATATTTTTGATTAAGCTTGTTGCAAGGTTAAGTGGTTTGGTTATGGTTTATTGTTTTAAATCATATTAATAAATTGATTATTAAATATTTTTATAGAGGGGCCACAATTATATTGGGGATCTTTAACAACTCTCTTCAGGGATTTCAGTATGAAAACACGTAGTCCTGGTTACTTTGGGCTCTTTAGTTTAAAGGATATTTTACCCAAAGATAATATGTATATAAAATACACGGTGGAGTGACAGGGCCTTGTAGCCAAGCTGCCAGACAGAGAAAGGATAATAAAACTCACTGGTATATTATTGAATCCTTTTGGGTATCTGTTTGAGACGTGCACTGATGGGTTAAACCTGTATACTGGGGTTATAAGTGTTGTTCAGCAGCTTTAATTGATAAAAAAGAGGTTGAGGACGGATATTATTGATCAGACTTAGCCAAAAATCACTTACTTATCTCTTATAAGTACTTGATTACCTTGGAACGGTGTCTGGATATAAATATAACTGGGTATCTGCCCATCAATATCCTCAAAGAGCTCTTTATTTATAGCTTTTGGAGTCGCAACATTGTCCCTCTGAGGGGTACAGGGGCTCAAAGGGACAAAAACTAAGGCTAGCAGGGTAGCCAGGGGTAGCCTGTCACGTGTTATTGGTGCTGTAACACGGGTAGCATCTAATTCCACAGGGTATGGGAATTATTCTACTTCATAATAGATATTAGGACGTATGAATAACACTAATCTGTCCCATTTATGTATTATTTAATTAATTATCCTTAGTAAATGTTCCAGGTAATTTAATAATTATATGAATAGACATTTCTACGGACATCCCGATGTCAGGTGAGTTCTCATTATGTATTATAAAACTGGAGTAAAAGTCATGATATTGATTTTACTCCTTATTTTTGATTTCCAGTTGATTTACTAAGATAATTACTTAAAAATATAAGTCATGGGAATTCATGTAATATTTATACATCACTAGTTTCGTTAGTATGTCACAAAGATATTGATGTCTACAAATTCTCATAAAATTATATTAAAGTATTTTAATATATTTTTAGAATTTGTCATTGTCTTATTTTCGACATTCTTGGTACTTGGAATTATATTAAATAAAAAATACGTATAAGGATTATTTAAGTATTTTTATATAATATTATGTACTTTTAGACTATCTACTATCCACGGGACATTTATTACATATGTAGAATATTTCGGTGTAGGTTGTAGCATGTTTACCCGTTACCTAAGCCTCTTAGGCCGCCTGTCACTCTTTCAACCCTTAGTCCCGCGGCTGCGTACTTGTCAGAGGCCCGGGGCTGCGTACACAACCTTGATGGAGTGACAGGGCTGTATCTTAGCCGCGCGCGGGTGCTTTGGCTGCCACGGCTGCGTGCCGGAATTGTGACAAAACACATTTCCCTCTGTAACTCCTAAAATATACACAACACCTCAATTCTGACTGAATAGGTGTGAAATCTATACGTGACAATGTGTGTGAAATATTCAATTGACCAAAAACTCAATAGTGGAGCCGTAGTATTTTGGTCTTTCTTTCCTTAATTATTTAAAAATATAAGGAGTTGCATTTCAAGGGTGGGGTCAGTGAGTGACCCTACCTAATTTTGGGTGAGGAATCAATTTCTGTATTGATATTCATTGTTTTCATACTACTTCTTAGGTTAATTGTATTATTATTATTTTTATGTTATTTTTGTTACTTTTGCAGCTTGCTTTGCAATAGTAGCCAGCTGACATTCCCCCACTCCAAGATATGGCCATATCTGAAAAAAAAATCTGGAGGATGTTGGGATAAAATTAACTTCATGTGTATTTCAGTTCCTTTTGCTAGCCCTGTAGTTTCTGAGATGTATTGGTCCATCAGGTATGTTATTTTCTGGTAACCATTCATCTTTGTCTGCAAATTCTCCTTTGTATTTTACTAAGTATAGTCCAAAATCTTTTCCTTGTACTCTCTCTTGCTTGTATCTCAATATCCTGCTTACTTTACATTTTTCTTTCTCAGGGTCAGGTTCTATTGGGATTATTGCTGGAGGAAGGTTGCTAACTTCTCTTGGTTGAAAGTGTTTGACTAGGCTAACAGGAAATACTGGATGTTTCCTTGCTAATTCTTTACTCAAGATTACTTCCACAGCATTTTTTCCATGCATCTTCTTGATAACAAATGGTTCAGCAAAGGCTGGTTTCAGTTTTCTGTTACCTGCTAGATTGTTGAAATTGGTTGTAGATATCAAAATCTGATCTCCTATTTTAAAGTCAGGTTCTTTATGTGATTTGTCCCATCTTTGTTTGTTGTATTCTACTGATTCTTCTACACATTTTTGAGCATGATTATTTGCCAGATCTATCATCTTCTTAAAGTCAAAAGATGTTGGATGAATAGTGGCTAAGTTATAGTTTAATTTATTCCTAGGGACTTTTGGAATCCATCCTCTTTCTAGTATGTAAGGAGCTTCTTTGGTAGTAGGATTTTTACTGCTGTTATAAGCCATTTCTAGGGCTGGGAGTAGGCTTACCCAATCATGGCAATAACCATCTGAGTTTTTGTATTCTAGACCAAAGCTACAGAACCTTCTTAACATATCTTCCAGGGTCTGTATCATTCTTTCAGCTAATCCGTCAGTTTGGGGATGGTATTCTGTAGAAAATGCTAGAGTAGTACCCAGTATATCATGTAGATTCCTCCAAAACTCAGAGGTGAATTTGGGGTCTCTGTCACTTATTTCAGTCTTGGGTATACCCTCATCAGCTATGATCCTGTTCCAGAATAGTAAAGCTACATCCATAGCACTATCTTCTTTGTGGTTAGGCAAGAATTCTGCCTTCTTAGAATATCTGTCAACTATAACTAGGACAGAGTTATATGAATGAGTACCTCCAGGGGGGAGGCTGGTGACAAAATCCATATTAATGATTTCCCATCTGGTTGTAGGTTCAGAGATTTTCTGTAATAGTCCAAACCTTTTCCCAGTAGTTTAATTAGATTTTAAATAATAAATAATAAATAATATATAATAAACAATAAATAATAAATAATAAATAATAAATAATAAATGATAAATAATAAATAATAAATAATAAATAATAAATAGATAATTAATAATAATAAATAATAAATAATAAATAATAAATAATGAATAAAAATAATAAATAATAAATAATAAATAATAAATAACAAATAATAAATAATAAATAATAAACAATATATAATATATAATAAACAATAAAGAATAAAGAATAAATAATAAATAACAAATAATAAATAATAAATAATAAATAGATAATTAATAATAATAAATAATAAAGAATAAAGAATAAACAATAAATAATAAATAATAAATAATAAATAATAAATAATAAATAATAAATAATAAATAATAAATAATATATAATAAATAATAAATAATAAATAATAAATTATAAATAATAAATAATAAATAATAAATAATAAATAATAAATAATAAATAATGAATAATAAATAATAAATAATAAATAATAAATAACAAATAACAAATAACAAATAATAAATAATAAATAATAAATAATAAATAATAAACAATAAACAATAAATAATAAATAATAAATAATAAATAATAAATAATAAGTAATAAATAATAAATAATAAATAATAAATAAGAAATGATAAATAATAAATAATGAATAATGAATAATAAATCATAAATAATAAATAATAAATAATAAATAAATAATAAGTAATAAATGATAAATAATAAATAATAGTCAATAAACAATAAAAAATAAACAATAATAAATAATAAATAATAAATCATAAATCATAAACAATAAACAATAAATATTAAATATTAAATAATAATAAATAATAAATTATAGACTATAAATTATACGCAGTAGTGTATGGGCCCCCACGGATTGAGCGGCCCTACACAACTCCCACAGTCCGTGTGGGGCCATTTACACGGCTCCCACACGGCTGGAGCCGTGAATTCAAAATCACCCTTTGAGTTAACATCTGTCACAAGGGCTGCTGACATGCAAGCAGGGCTTGGCACAGAGGGGTCTCTACCCACAGTAGGCTTGGGGGCAAGGTTACTGAAGGAGGCTAACAGCAGCAGAGGAGGATTGGGTTGAATGGTGCTGAATGACACTTGCTGGGAAAGATCTCCTAGTAAGAAGTAGTAAACTGATTTCTTGGGGGAAGCATCAGGAAGAGGAAAGAGGAGGCTTATTAAATAGACAAGAGGTTGGAACTACAACAGAGGTACAAGTGATTGGGGCTCAGACTACACACATGATGTCATGGGAACAGTCTAAGTAACAGAGAGGGATGATCAGGGATGATACTACATTAGGTTAGGCTGCTTCTACATTGGGACAAGGTTCCAGGTCTGAGCTGTCTAAGTTGGGAGAGTACAGTTGAAGGATGTACAGTGTACATGGGAGTCATGACACTATGTACTAAGTAGAGAGAGTATGTAATAAAATCTGCAGGAGGATGTACATAAAGATTCCCAAAGGATAAACCACACAGAGGAGGTATGGGTTAGACAGAGAGATAACCCAAAGAGGTATGGGTTAGACAGAGAGGTAACCCAAAGAGGTATGGGTTAGAAAGAGAGGTAGAGTAGAGCCTGGGAGATTGATTATGTGCAAGCCTATGGAGTCTATCTGTGTATAGTATGAGGTTAGACTATATGTAGATATGTACTGCATGAAGATCCTGAGGTATATAGTTACCGGAGACATATTGATTTAAGTCTCCTGAGCCCTGAGGTTGAAGTTCCTAAGAAAGCAGATCAGGCCTGAGGGTAAGACTGAGGTTAGACTGAGTTTGTTGTCAGTATGACAACATCATTATATTGGGTGTTTTGAATGAGAGTTTAACGGTAAGTCAGTTCAACTTGTGTTGGGCTGATTCCATCACAATCTAAACTTATGTTGAGCTTGGGATGGGATCAGCTTAACACAAGTTGAACTTGTTTTTTTTGGTGTTTTTACTTTAGGGCTGGTAAAAAGACTTGTATTTTTTTGGGCACTTTTGTTTAGCGCTTGTCAAAAGACTCCTTTAATTTTTGGGCCCTTTTACTGTAGGGCTAGTCAAGTTTATATTACTTTAGGGCTTGTCAAGTTGGTTGTATTTTTTTTGGTGTTTTTACTTTAGGGCTTGTGAAGTTACTTGTCTTTTTTTGGTATTTTTACTTTACGGCTAGTCCAGTTACTTGTGTTTTTTGGGGTCTTTTTACTTTAGGCCTAGTCCATTGGATAGTACCAGGTTTTTGATTTTGATTTATTTATTTGTTGTTTTTTAACCAAAAAATGAAAATTCTTTGATTTTTTGGTTGATTTCTGGTTTTTTGGAAGGTTTATTTAGTTTAACGGTTGTGTTAGTACCCTTTCATTCATTTTCATTTTTTTTTGCTCACCACGCTCTGGTGCCGTGTAGGATGCCACACGACTACACTTGAGCCATTTACAACTCCACACGGCTTGAATGTTGTCGCATGGAAGTCCACACGGTGGCGGACCGGGCTGGGTGAGCGGCAAAACTCCATCAGCCATGGGGGGTTGTACACAGCCCAAATGGGACCATGTGGCATGCCACACGGTCCCTTTTGAACTGTTTTCATGGATCAATGAGCCCTGAATTTACCATTACCCTAATGAGTTCTTTTTAATGTTTTGAAGGAAGATCCAAAAACTAATGAAAGAAAAAGAACAATATTTTAGAGATTCCAAAATTAATTACGTACAAATTGATTTTTAATCTTGCAGTCTGTCTTAACTTACTTCCATTTAGCTCTTCAATTTTTCTTCAAATCTCTTTTATATGACATAAATTTTAGTGAGGCGATTGGAAAATATATTTCCCTTAATTGAATTCAATTAATGATCAATCAATAATTTTTAACCAAGTATGTTCTAATGCAGAATATATTTATTATAAAAATTAAACTAATCCAATAATTCCAAGGATTCCATCATTTCCTTTATCTTGAAAAAAACCTACAATCATCAACTTATTTTGAATTTCTTTGTAAATTACATTTCAATTGCCTTGAATTTTTATTTCCCTTTGTGGTATCTATTGATAGAAGCAAACCAAAATTTTTCAAACAAAATTCTATGTGTGATAGAAAAATTCTTGGCATTCACAGAAGGGGATCCTGATCCAAAAAAAACTATTTATTCTTCAATATGAAGTTCAGCTCAAAGAAAAGGACACAGTGGTCCAGACTGCATCTTGTAGCATAAAGAAGCAGAGACACAACTTATTTTCCATCAAACTTGGGAAAAAAGAAGACTATTGGTTGGATTGGATTCAAAAGCAAATATGGTTTTGAATATGAAATTTGGAAAACAAAAATATCAAATAGAAAAAAGAATGATGAGCAAATAATCATCTCCTTACTGGATTGGGAAGTATATTTTGGGGAAAAAAGTGAGGGGAACTTAACAGAGACCAAAGAAACCAGGAATTTTACAGGATATTATCCAAGGAAAGTCTCACAATTCTGGATCAAAATTAATGGATTAGGATTTATTAGAGTGAGAAAAATCATAATTAGAAAACCACCATTTCTGTTGAAAAAACAAGCCTTTTTGATGGAAGGTTTCTGAAATACACATACCCCCTAACTGGTGTATTTTGAAACGGCCTGTTTCATGGAAATAGAGCGTTTCAGATGTCAAATCTGCCATTTATGAAAAATAATTCATGCAATATCCATTGCATGCAAAAGACCAATACACACCTCCACCTCTATATGATAAATCTTTCTTCAAATTTCCATTGAAGTGATTATTAACATGGGGATTTCTCTTCACCTATCATCCCCTCTGTTAATTAGGATAGTGGTATTTTCTTGGCTATGAAACAAAAATACCAAATCAAAATCCAAAAGGATCAACAAGGAAAAGCTAAAATGCTTTTCCAAGAAGGTGGGTCCTCATTTGTTTCATTCTGTTGGTTTCCAAATTTCAACACACTACACACTAACCTACCATTGGGATATCACCCTAGCTGCGGCATTATTAAAGCAAACTGGGTTGAATGAAAAAGTTACATGCCAGAGGATTAATTGCCAAAATCCAAGCAAATTTTGATTGATTCCTTCCAAAACCCAAGCTCTGGTGTCCATTCCCTCAATCAGGATCAAAGCTAGTCTGGTAATACTGCACTCATCATCTGAGCTTTATCAATAGCCTCAATACTCCATAGGAGGCAGAAACACGGGCAGATAAGTTTGAATGGGATTTTTTCTTGCCTCATCAGATGTTGGCTTGCTCCCTGGTTAAACTACCAGCAATCTTCAAAGAGGTCATTCACTCAATCAAAGCTTTTCAGGAAAGGCCCAATTGATTCATCCCTGCCAATGTTCTTTCCCTATGCACATTTTTTGGAGGAGGAGGGGAGCAATTGCAAGCAAACAATTTTTCAATTGCTTGCCATTGCTCCCCTCCTCCTCTCCCCTCCTCCTCCGCCGCTACCATCTTCTCCCAATCAATTGTGGTGATTTTCCCCTCTCCTCTTCCTCTTCCACTGTCTGGTGCCAATCAATCTCAAAATTTATTGCAGTGAGGCCCCCCCCTCCTCCTCCTCCTCAGCTTTCCAGTCCTGATCAATCAAGCCATCAATTATGGCAAGTTACCCCCTTCCAAATCCTCTCTCTCTCTTGATTGTTTGCTAACCATTGTGCAAACCTTGTCCTTGTTCTTTTCCTCCTCCTCCTCCTTTGCTTGAGACTAATATTTTGTTTTTTGTTTCTTTAGGGGTTGCTTTTGGTTTCAAGTAAGTCATTCCTTTTTTTTTTTGGGGTTGGATTGTGTGTTATGTCATGTGGGTTCCTCATGCCAAATTTTTTTGGCTTTTAGTTTAACACTAATTTTTTTCTTTTTTTTTCCTTTTCATCCCATCATGGATCACTAATGATCATCAAATGAATGACCTTTTTTTTTGTGGTTGGGATCATCAACTGGTATTTTTTGTTTTTTATGTTTGTTTATCATCCACGTTGATGATGAGTTGACTGATGGTGGTTTTTTTTGGGGGGGGGGGGTTTATTATAGATTCTCTGTAAATTATTTCCACTTTTTTTTTTATACTATTCAATGAAACCTCACTTTTGAACCCTTGTTATTTCCACACCCTTTCTTTTTCTGCAACCCAAATTTTATCTACCATGACCCTCAAAATTTGATACAATAATTTAATCCCTTCTTTATCCTCACCCCCATTCAACTATTTGGATGAGAGGGGGTTATATGTGATGAGATTATTTGACAAAAATACAGAGACGTGGAAAGAATAGGGCTTGCAATCTTGAAAATTTTATACAAGAATTGAATCCCTTCTTTATCCCCACCCCAATCAAAGTATTTGTATGAGAGGGAACAAGATGGGAGTAAATGATTTGACAAAAATGCAGAGAAATGGCAAGAATAGGGCTTGTAAGCATTTTCTAAAGGGGAAATGTTGGCCTTATTTCCAAATATTTTGTCCATTTGAATAAAAAAAGACAAATTGAGTCCAACTGATCAACCACCGAGTTTATTCCCTTGGTTTGATTGGAGTTGGTGATACAAATGCCATTGGCAATTGAAAATGAATGTGCCTTTTTTTACTTTGATTGGTAATTCTGGAATGGATCCATGATCTGTTTGTATGAAAGAGCCAGCCTACATTTTGTGTTATGCTTTATTTCATTTTCCATCACAATTTAACCATTAAACTTAGAGGATGGAGGTTGGTCAACTTGTGTTTCATTGTTGGATCCAAAGCAATTTTCATAGTTGGAGGTAATTTTGAGCCAGTTTACAAGGATTATGTGATCAGCTCTCTTTAGCTGACTTCATAATTTGGAAGATCATGGGGGAAGATTTTTTTTAGAGCTCCTTGGGTATTTTTTCTTTGATGGATTGTATTTTTTTGTGGACTTGCGGGGGGAGGTTTGCTGAGGGGCCATTTGAAAAGAGTAAGATCAATGAAGTGATAAGACCAATGAATTGATGAGAATAATGAAACAATGAGAGAAATAAATTGATGAGAGAGATAAATTAATGAGAGTGATGAAATGATCACGCCAATAAAGTGATGGGATTGATGAAGTGACCAGAGAAATAAAGTGATAGTAGTGATCAAGTGACAAGAGCAATAAGGTGATGAGAGTGATCAAGTGACAAGAGCAATAAAGTGATGAGAGTGATCAATCTTTCAGATTGATGAAGTGAAAAGAGCAATAAAGTGATGAGAGTTATCAAGTGACAACAGCAAAAAAGTGATGAGAGTGATCAAGTGAAGGGAGCAATGAAGTGATAAGAGCAATAAATTGATGAGAGTGATCAAGTGACAAGAGCAATAAAGTTATGAGAGTGATCAAGTGATGAGACTGATGAAGTGTTGAGAGTAATAAAGTTATAAGAGTGATGAATCAGATTTTTCCAATGCGGTTGGAGGTAGAATTTTTCCAATCAGATTGGAGGTAGAAGGAGGTGAGGTTGGAGACCAGGGGTGTATGATATGTACTGATGTGTGGTTGAGGAGTTGAAAGCCTTTAAATAATTCTTCTGTAAAAATCCATTTATTTTAAGGTAAATCTGAAAATTCTGATGTGAAATAAGTCAGTTTTTCTCAGGGAGATGTTAAATTCACAACTCCCAGTCTTTTGGGAGTCTTGTAGGGCCCAAAACAGACCAATAGATGCATGGGGGCCCATAAATGCGTCCAAGAAGTGCTTGCAGGCCAGAAAACGTGTCTAGAGGCGCCCCAGGGGCCTTCTCAATCACGGTTGACCCCCAGGGAGGCGAATACACCCCGTACACAACCCCCCAGGGGTTGTGCCAAACCTTTTGGGTCCCCCTGGAGCACATTTGGGTTCTATTAACCCAAACTTGGGATCAATGCTTACTATGTGGGACTTTTTTTTACACATCTAGCAATCATAAAGTGACAAAAAAGTGAAATTAAAGTGAACTCAAGTGTCATTAAAGTGAAATTAAAGTGAAACTATAGGACACTGAAAATGAAACATCCCACAAAATGATTTTTCTCAACTTAAAAGTAAGCAAACTTGGTAGTTGTTCAATTGAAAGTTGGATTGAATACTGAAGTAGCATTGCATTTTTTTGCATTATGGAAAAAGTGGAAAGCCATCCTTTGAACATGGCTGTGTTAAAGGACTACATTAGAGCAATGAACAAAGCATCAGAAAAGAAGCATTTGGGTAATGAATCATTGGAAGCTCCAATTGAATCCTTATCAACGGTGAAAATTGAGGAACCTAATTTTTCACAAATGAACATGATCTCTGGTGGTGAATAAACTTTTATGCTACTGGTCTTTGCCTTATTTAATTTGATTGAAACTTATTGAGTGCATGCCATCAATATAACAATGACACTGTAACTATGACTATGTAACCATGACAGATCCACTTGCCCCACCTCCTGTGAGAGCTTTTCCTACCAGGGAATGGCACAAACGTGTTGTAAAACATGGGCAATGAAGCATGGTTACTATTTAACAGTTTTCAACTCAAAGCATGAAAAATATGTTGATTTAGCCTTTGATAGACATGATTTGTACTCTGGGCAATCTTTCACCAAATGGTCAAGGTAACATTACACAAGGAATGTTGGGTGAAAGTTTTCAATCCATGCTAGTCACACAAAGGCAGATCCCTTATGGAGAATCTCCTACAAGAATGATCACAATAACCATGAAGCATCTCCACACCCCTCAGTGCATCCTGAACTGAGGAGAATCTCTGGGGTAGCCTTAGACAATTTAAAAGAAGGCATGAATGATGGGCTCAATACAATTCAACTCAAACAAAATATGAGAAATATTGATGGTGAAAAATAGTTTGATTACCAAACAATTTATAACACTAAGCGTAAGTTAGCGCTTGAAGAACTCAAGTGAAAAGTGTTCTAATTATAGCCAGCAATGGGCTTAGGAAAATGAGAAGTATTCAAAGCAAAATAAATGCTTGAAACCTTGTGTCAATAATTGCTAATGGGCTCTCACAATGGGGCAATTAATTGGATGATATCAGTGATGAAGTAGATTGGATGATGAATGGATGATTGAAAACAGCAGGGAGAAGAGCTCCTTAAGTAAAAAAGATTGGCCTCTTGTGAGCCAATGATACAACAAGCCAAAAGGCAAATTTTCCGCTCCAAAGGAGCTCTATAGGCTCTACAAGCCTTGTTACTTGGTTTGGTCTACATCAGCCCGCATGGCATCAGTCCCTGTACCCTTACAACCAGCCTATTTCTGTCATTTCTGGTGTTTCCTGAAGAATTCAATGACTGTATTTCAAAATTAGACCAGCAGACTTCAAAGCAAGAATCAGAAAAAAGACATTGATAACGGAGCGTAAAAGTGAGATCTCACATCTAGACAGAAAGGAAGATAACTGATCAATAAAGGTTAAGGTATTTGACGGACTGAGGAGGAGATGATTGGTGGACAAAAAGTAAAGGTTGAGAACGGAAACGGGAATGAAATGAAGGAGAAGATTGAAGGAAAGAAGCTGGGGAGAAATGTTGAAAGAATGAGATGGAGGAATGAGAATTGGAGGAGTAAGAGTGATCAAAGAAGTGGGAGCAGGGGAGAAAGGGATGAATGATGGTGAGGAGTCAAGGATGAAGGATGAAAGAAGATGAGGATTGGAGGATGAAGCCAGAGAGGAAGGGTGATGATGATGGAGCGGGGATCATGGAATTGGAGTAGCTGCACTGTGTTGTGCCTAGTCAAAGTTGTGCTGAGTTGAGGGAGTACAGAGATCAGTTATTTCAACACCACCACTATGTCTAGAAGGGAGATCAAAGGAGCTTGGAGGTCAAATTGATCATGGATGGTTTTATAGCTGGTTTGGTAAGTCAATTGGCAAGATTTTCTCCAGATGTGATCAGCGTGGTTAATAGACTTCCTTCATTTTTCTTCTCTTGCAGCCATTTGATGTGTATGTCAACATGTTTCAGCACATTGTGATGGGAGTCTAGATTGACCAGGTTGTGGAGGGATTTATTATTGATGTAAGCGCAGTGAGTCAATTTTAGGTTGGGGTTCATATTGAGGATGAGATTTTGGAGCCAAATCTTCTCTTGAGTGGCGAGAACCAGGGACTTGAGCTCTCCTTCTGTTGAGGAGAGAGATATGGAGGACTGTAGCTTACTATGCCATGCAACAGGGCACCCATAAAGCATGATGATGAAGCCAGTGTGACTTCTTCTGCTAATTGGATCATCTCCGCCATCAGAGTTGCTATAGCTCTTGATTTCATATTTGCAATTTGAGGACGTCAGACATAGGGCAAGCTCACAGGTGGTGTTGAAATATCTCCAGACATGCGTGGCTTCTTTCCAGTGGGACACTCTGGGTCAATTGTTGAAGCAAGATAGGCTGGAGACAGCGTAGGAAAGATTGGGTCTGGTGCAACTGGCAATGAATTTCAAGTAACCTGTTGCTGAGCGGAAGTTGATGTTGAGTTGCAGGAATGTGTTGTGATCATCTTCCAAGGTGGGGAATAGCTTCACATTAGGAGTCATGGGAGTGGTAATAAGTTTGGATTTGCTCAGACCTAGCTCCTGGAGGGCAGTGGCAATAGGTTTGGGTTGGTGAAGGAGAAGATTGTCACCATGCGTGACAATGTGATTTCCAAGGATCTTGGACAGCTTCCCTTCATGCAAGATGTTGAATTGGTCCTTGAGTCTGGACCTGAAGGCATTGGATTCCCCCACAATCAGAAGATTGTCAACGTAGACAAAGATGTACAAAGATTTGGAGTGGTTGATGAACAGGCAGGGATCAGAAACAGACAACTTGAATTTCTGGGAGTGGAGCCATTGTTTCAGGGTATTGCACCAGCTTTTGGGAGCTTGTTTGAGACCATAAAGAGCCTTCTTGAGTTGTAGGTATGGAAAATTGCAGTCATAGCAATTGGGTTGCTCAATGTAGGTTTCTTCCTCCAAGGGGGCATGCAAGAGGGCGGATTTGATGTCCATCTGAATGGTCTTCAGTTTGTGATGAAACAAGTATGCAAGAAGAGTGCGGAGAGTGGTTATGAGGCCAGTGGGTGCATTAGTCTTACTGTAGTCAAGGAACTACTGCTGTTTGAATACCCGGACTCACAGAAAAGATTTATAGATCACACCATTCCTGCTGGGGTCATCTTTGAGGCAATACACCCAGGTAGTGGAGAGAGCGGATTTACCAAGGGGCAAGGAGTGGCAGCCTTCCCATATGTTGTGTCTTTCAATCCCGTTGGTCTCCACTTTCATTGAGTCCAGCCACTGAGGTTTATTGGGGGATTTAAGGACCTCAGGATAGTTTCTAGGAACAATGCAAGCCATGAAGCCATAGCGAATTGGGGTTTTGAGATTGGTTCTATCGCGCAGGGTATAGGAGGATGGATTGGTGAGTTGTCGCGCTATCTCTCCAATGTTGGATTCAGAGGAGGTGTGATTGGATGAGTGAGATGAAGGGGACGGTGGATGATTGTCTTGGATGGGTTCGGGCAAGTCAGAGGTGGAGGATTCTGGACTCTGATTAGATTGAGATTGTAAAGGGGAGGGATTTGTAAGGGTGGAAGAATTTAGAAGTTCAGTGAGAATTTCATTTAGGGATAGAAGAGGATCAAAGGGAGAGTTGGAGGGATTAGGAGAGGAGGAAGAGAATGGAGTGTTTTCAAAAATTTTAACGTGTTTTGAGCGGATGACGTCACCAAATTTGGGACAGAAGACTCGATAAGATTGCAGGTCCAGATTAAATCCCACCAGAATTCCCTCCAGTCATTTTTTGGCAAACTTGGAGAGACTCTGTCGTTGGTTGAGCACAATAGTTTTTGAGCCAAGAATTTTGATAAGGGACAGCTTTGGAGGAGAGGATTTCCAGAGTTCAAATGGGGAGGTTTTGTTGAGTTTGGAGGGAATAAGGTTTAGGATGAGACAGCAGCTGGAAATGATTTCATCCCACATGATGAGAGGGATCTTCATGTGGAGCATCACAGTCCTCGCAGCTTTGATCAAGGTGTGGTTGGCGCGTTTGGCAACAGGGTTATGTTGAGGCGTGTAGGGTTCAGAGGTGGAGTGGAGGATGCTGTTTTCGGAGAAGAGAAAAGCCAGTTGATTGTTGAGAAATTCTCCACCGTTATTGGAGTGGAAACGCTTCCGTTTTTTGTTAAATTGGTTGGAGTGAAGTTGGATGAATTTGATTATTTTGCTTGCAGCATCCGATTTGAATTTAATGGGCAGGCAGGTCTTGAAGCGGGAGAAGTTGTTGGTGAGAACTAGGAAGAATTTGTTTCCAGATTTGGACGGAGGAGAGATTGGGCCACAGAGGTTGGCATGGATTTTGTCAAATTTGGCATTGCTTTTAGGAAAGGTTCCTTTGAAGGGAGTTTTGCGGATCTTTCCTTGAGCACACAAGATGAATTCAAGATTTTCCCACTTTAACTTTGGGAATTATCTAGCAATTAGCTTGACTGAGTTGGAGTGGGAGTGGCCAAATCTTTTATGGAGAGTGGAAAAGGAAGTGAAGAAGTGAGCAGTGGGAGTGATTGGATGGGTGGATTCCTTGATGAACATGAGATTGTCCTTGATGTAGCCTTCTAGGATGGTCTCGGAGTTGAAGGTGATCACAAAATTGTTAGCCGCTGTGAGTTGCAGGGAACAGCCTCCAAGAATAAGTTGGCCCAAGGAAATCAGGTTCACAGCTATATTGGGAACAAAGAGGAAATTTTCGAGGTTGAGTTCTGAGTGAGAGGTGATAAGGGTTGCAGTCCCTTGTCCCAAAGAAATTATTGAGGAGCCAAGCTTGCCAGTTTGGATGAAGGTATTATCCTCCCTGAGGTTGTTGAAGAATTGAGGATGGTTGAACATGCTCTGAGAGGTGCCTGAGTTGAGAATTAATTGATTTTGGTCAAGATGGTGTGAATGGGACATGGAAAAAGTGAAAGCAAGTTGAGCGGATGCGGTAGTATTGGTGCTGGAGGGATTGACTTTAGTGGAGGAAGCGGAGTGGGTCAAGGGATTGGGCCTCAGATGGGGAAATAACCAGAAACATCTCTCCTTGGGGTGGTTGGATTGTGGGTTGTGCCAGTTTTCCTTGCATCTCAGGAGATTTTGTTGCATAGTCATGGCAGAGGCTTGAGATCCTTAGGGGAACTTTGTGTTTCACTTGGTTGAGATGTCTTAGGACCAAGTCTCCATCTATCTTTCTTTCTCCCAGAGAGTGAGTTATTGTGGTTTTCAAATGTTCCAATTGTGGAGGGAAATTTTACAGAAGGAGGTAGGATACAATTTTGTCTTCCATCTTGATGCCAATTTTGGAGATTTGCATCAGGCACAATTTAGCTTCAGTGATGAATTTCTTGATGTTTCTGGGGTTGAATTGGAGATTAAGGAAGTTGAAGAAGACCCTCAATCAATTAGAAGTCTGGGAGGAGCCAAAGAATTCATTTATCAAGTTCCATAGATCAATGCCATTGGAGAGATGGTGTTCTTTCACGCAGTTCACGTAAGTCTTGTTATCCAGTTTGGCCAGGATATATCTGACTATCTCAATGTTGAAGTCAACTGGGCATTTTTCTGGTTTGGTTGATGAGAGCCATTGAGCAATTCCTTTAAGGGAGAAGATCGTGAGGATTTTTGACCGCCATAGGGAGAAATCGCTTTTGGTGAGGTTAGGGATGGAGTCTGTCAAGGTTTTCAGTAGAGAGGAATTAGAGTCTGATAGTCTTGGGATGTTCATTTCATACCCTGGTTGGTTGATTTGGTGGGCTTTCAGCTTTTAAACATGAAGAATGTAATGACTGTATTTCAAAATGACCAGCAGAATGCAAAGCAGGAATCAGAAAAAAGAAATTGATAAAGGAGCCTAAAAGTGAGATCTCACATCTAGACAGAAAGGAAGATAACTGATCAATAAAGGTTGAGGTATTTGACGGACTGAGGAGGAGATTTTTGGTGGACAAAAAGTAAAGGTTGAGATCAGAAAAGGGAATGAAATGAAGGAGAAGATTGATGGAAAGAAGCTGGGGAGAAATGTTGAAAGAATGAGATGGAGGAATGAGGATTGGAGGAGTAAGAGTGATCAAAGAAGCGGGAGCAGGGGAGAAAGGGATGAATGATGGTGAGGAGTCAAGGATGAAGGATGAAAGAAGATGAGGATTGGAGGATGAAGCCAGAGAGGAAGGGTGATGATGATGGAGTGGGGATCATGGAATTGGAGTAGCTGCACCGTGGTGTGCCTAGTCAAAGTTGTGCTGAGTCAAGGGAGTACAGAGATCAGTTATTTCAACATTTCCACCTTAATGGGGCTGAACCAGCCCCTTTGCTGTTCTAACCCCTGGCTGGTTGTCTATTACAACTGGCCTCTTACCTCACATGCTGGCTGTTTGCCTCATGCAACCAGCCCCTGGCCATACAAATGGCCAGGTGTGACCCAGGACACAACTGGGTCCAGTATCAGACACACATGGGGGGGTTTAACCGGCGGACATGCCGCCCTCCCCTCTTTCTCTCAAATCCCTGGAAGGGGCAGTCAAATCCCCCTACCAGGGGCCCTGGAGGTTGATGCCCCCAGGTCTTTGTCATGGTAGGTGTGCTGGGGGGTGGTCAGATCCCCTCCAGCCCATCGCTCCTCCCCCTTGGTAAAGTGGGGGGGAGACGGCCCCTTTGATGGTGGGGGGTAGTCAATTCCCCCCCACCGCCAGTCGCCTTGCTGCAACTGGCCCAGCCACCACACTTGGTGAGGGGGTGATCAGGTTCCCCCCACCCTGACCGGTTGCCCCTTGCAACCGGTTGCTGGCTTGTTCAATCCAGCCAGCTCTCCTCCTCCTCCTTGCAATGGAAAGCAAGGGGAGGGGGAGGAGCCAGGGCCATTGGCCCCAGCCCCGCGGCTGCAACCCAGCGCGGCAGCTGCGACCGGCTCAACAGCCATGACCAGGTTGGATGACTCCATTTTGAGTCCCCCTGCCCCCTACAACGGCCCCGCGCGGGACGTCGTGCCCCATAAACGGGCCATAAGCAAAAAACACGGCCCCAAGCGGGCCACAAAACGGACAGCAGCACCAAATGGGCTGCGACACGGGCGGCCCCAAGCCCAAAAAGTGAGTTTGACATACTTTTGCAGGCCAGCCCGTCTGGCCAAGTATGTCTAAAATAAACCTTGGGCCCAATCATTCCCATAAAAGTCCATCTGGCTGTATTTGCCCATATACCCCAATGGGCCCGTCTACCAATAGGCCTGTTTCACGCATTTTGAGGTCAGTTTCCCCAAATCTGTGACATCCACACAGGCACGTATGGTCCGTGTGTGTGTCCAATGGGCTGCAGAGGCACACATGTGCATCCCATTTGGATTACACTCATACATAGCACATGCAAAAGTGCATACGTATTTTAACAAAAAGTATTATGGTGGTCCTCTTTGAACAAATTGATAGTTCAGGTTGGGTTCATCAAGAAAAATTCAGAGGAGAGGGTCACTTGGAGGCCCTGTTCTTGGGTCACCCAGAGTTGTTAAAGCTTTGGAAGCAATTCCATAATATAGCTATGATGGATTGTACTTATAAGACAAACAAGCTCAACATCCCCCTATTGACTGGCATAGGAATCGATTCCAACCAGAAAAATTTCACAAAACCAATCTTGTTTTTATAACAAGAGAAACTTTTGAGTTCTACAGTTGGTCAGTAAATGCGCTAAAGGAGTTGGATTATGATCCTGAGAGACTTCTTAAAGTCTTTGTGACTGGCCGTGAAAAAGCTTTGATCCATGCTCTAGAAAAAACATTCCCTGAGTCAACAAGAAAGTGCTGTCAATGGCTCTTGTCTAAAAAAATACTAGAAAAAGGTAAAGTGCGCCTGAAAAATGATGTTGAAGGCTGGCAATGCTTCATTTCTCTGTGGGCTAAGTATGGGGCCTCAAAAACCAAGGAGGAGGCAAAGGTCAATGATGGGGAACTTAGAGTAAGTGCCAAATCACTGCCTCTACTGCTAATCTTTCTAGTTTTGGGTTGCTTACATTACAACTGGTATAAAATGTTTTTTGGAATATTGTGAGGATGTAATTGAGTATATGGATCATAATATCTTCCATATCAAAGAAACGTTTTTAACAGCTTGGACTTGCAAAAAACCTGACTTTGGAAATAAAACAATGTCTTTGGTTGAAGGGGCCCATGATGCTATCAAACAATTCCTTGCAAAATTGTTGGGAAACATTTTGGATGTTTTGAAAATCCTAGAGGGCAAAGTTTCCAATCAAATTAAATTGGTTCAGGCTGCGCTTTACAACTCTTGAATAATGATTGATGTATTTTGTCCTACTGAACTGTTACCATTGGGATAGAAGGTGTCTTTACAAGCAGTAAAACTTGTTGGGGATCAATGAGAGAGGTAAAAGTAGAACCATGATGGGGAAGTGTGCACCAACTCATACAAAATGACTATGGGTTTGCCCTTTTCCCACCAAATAGGGGACCTAATAGCTTCAAGAGGCTCTGTTGTGCCTGAAAATGCTCATCCTCAGTGGAGGCTTGATTATGACCCTTGCAGTTCTAGTTCTGTATTTTGGTTTAAGTTGGATTTTTCAAATCACTTTGTGATTAATGCTTTTTGATTAATGCTTTTTGATGAATGCTTTTTGAATGATGATTCCTATTTGACTTAAGTGATGATTTCTCTTTGACTAATATTTGATCCTTTTGAATTTTTAAAGGTCAAAGTTGATGAACTGCTCAACAATAATCAGTTACATCAGAAGCTCAATGCAATGATCTTGAATCATTCTGATCAATATTATTGCAGGCTGTTGAAGCACTTGATGAAGGAGATGAAGAATTATTGATCAAAGCCAAGACTTGAACCTAAAGTCTTGCAATCAAGCAGAGGCCATAAAAAATTGACAGATAACCGGGGAGATCCTTCTCAATTTAAACAAATTGAAAATGAACTTGAGCAGGAAAAGAGAAGTAGAAGGGCACCAAAGAAGAAAAGAAAAATGATTTTAGGTCTTTTTTTTTTGCAAGGTTCATGTTTTTGGTTTAATAGACTGATTGAGAAATGTTTATAGTCCAAGTCGGGCTCTTCATCTTAAATTCATAGTTCAGTGGAAGAGACTGAAATTTCATTGGTTTTTCTGCCATTGGAATCCAATTCCTTTTCAAAGGATGAAGAAGACGCAATGGAGGAGTCAAGCAGAAGCTAATCTTTTTTGAGTGGTGATTCCTTTAATGATATTAGAATTTTGAATGACTAATTTTTGATTTTAGGAAGTAAATTACCTCAATCAAAAACCTGCAAAGTTACATAAGCTCTTGGGTGGGGTTTGGGACCAATTTGGTGATGGAAATTGTGGTTTTACAGTCATTGCTAAATAAATTGGGTATGATGAGTATGGAAAGTTTAAATTTATGAAATAAATGCTTGAAACATTGAGGAAAAATGAGGTGTGTTATTCTAAGATCCTTGGGGGCAGTAAAAATTTTGAAAAGATAGAACAAAGACTTGATTTCAATGACATAAATGAAAAGATTCACTCTTGAAAATGGCTTTCAAAGCTTGAAATGGGTCAAATAATAGCTGTTACTTATGGAAGACCAATATTTTTAATTTCATTGGAATCATTTTGTTCTTTTACTCCTATGAAAATGGGTATAAAAGAATAATCAGATCCTATCTTCATTTGTTTTTTAACAATAACCAGTGGGTCCAGCTTGCACTTAAGGGGATGTGATTCCAATCCTGCTCATATTTTAAAAAACACGTTCCATGATTCCTGAAAAATCAGCTTGTTGGGTTGATCAGCTCAATTACCAAATTTGGTTGTATTCTAACTCATAGATTAATTTCATCATTTGGGTTGGTTCTAAAATTCTGATATTGTAATTCTATTAATATAAAGGTTTATCTCATTGTGAACATCATTATGCTTAGTGTTTTTAGTTAACATTGTTATGATGAATTTTTTGAATGAGATTTTAATGGTAAGTCAGTTCAACCTGTGTTGGGCTAATCCCATCACAAGCTTAACTTGTGTTAAGCTTGTGATGGGATCAGCTTAACAAAAGTTTAAATTGTTTTTTTGGTGTTTTTATTTTAGGGCTGGTAAAAATAATTCTTTTATTATTTGGCTGGTAAAAAGACTGGTATGTTTTTGGAACCTTTACTTTAGGGCTGGTCAATTGAATTCTTGCATTTTTTGCCCTTTTACTCTAGGGCTAGTAAAGTTGAACTTGAATTGTTTACTTGAATCTGAATAGAACTGGCTGGTTGTCTTCAGTGTTTATTTTTATTTTTTTATGTATTTTTACTTATTTTTATTTGAATTATTATTTTTTTGGTTTTTTTTAACCAAAAAATCAAATTTTTTTGATATTTTGGTTGATTTCTGTTTTTTTTTGTGTTTTTATTTATTTTATTTTATTTTATTTTATACCCTTTATTTTTTTTAATTTTTTTCCCCACATGACTTTTAGCCCTGTGGCATGGCCACACGACTAAGTTTGAACCGTGTAGATTCCCACACGGCTGGAATGTGGTTGGGCTGGCTTTGTGGCAAAGCAACACAACTACATTTGAGCCATGTGGGGCTCTACACGGCGTGAATGTAGTTTTGCCGCCACCACATGGCGACCTGGTGCCATGTGAAGTATAGCCCAACCACACTGAAATTTTTTGGGGTATGCACAGCTCAGCTGTAGCCCTGTAGTGGTGAATTTAACATGAACCTTTTCTAAAAGGAAATCTCCAGTGACCCTCAAATTATCAACAAGGGCAAGTTGGACCCATTCCTCAATTATTTTGTTGAAATTGGCATGTTTCAGGAACCCAACCTTTTTTACAGATCCATTTGTCTCTGCATGCTTGCCACAAATTTTTTCTCATCTTTCATCCACAAAATATAAAAGGCTGCTTCAACTGAAGTCAAGGGTAGATTTTTGAAAATTATTTGCTGTTTTTGCTTGGTTTTTTCCATCATTGAAGTTCCAGTAAAGTTCCAGTCCCTTTTTTGCAAGTGTTTAATTCTTTTCCAAGCCATTCTTCTTCTTGATCATTTCCTTTTTGGGTTTGGTAAATAAGATTTGAATCCATCTTGAGATTTGCCAGTTCCTTTTTGCTTGCCTTTTTTTATTTTCCATTTTGTTTTTTCTTTCCTTTTTATATTTTTAAATAAATTTATTAGATCTGAGAAATTCTTTTGGTTGAGTGATACAGATGATGAAATTTTGGAAGGAATATTTTTCAGATTATCAATGAACATTTGCTCATTAAAAATAGTTCCTTTTTTTCAAGCCATTGTTCTTCCTTTTTTGTCAATTCGTGATTGCTGCATGATTGAATTTTTTGTTTTTTATTGCTTGATACATTTGATTTTTCAAGGCTTTCTTCAAAAAGGTTGCATTCAGTTTGATCTTGAATTTTTGCAAAAGAGAAACAATGGGTGTTTGAGAAATAAATCAAATTTCTGTGACGCGAAATGTGAGGGTCTCCATATGGGGGGATTGAAGTGTGATTTAGTTGAAGGATAGGCACAATAAGGAAAGGAAGAAAAGGAATATGTGAATAGTATATCAAGAAATATATATCAATAATTATTTGGTGGAGATAGAGGTGAAAAAGTAAATATGTTGTTGATTGAGAGGTCATATGAAGTCCAGGAGATGGTGCAGATTGGAGATGATATTTAAAATATTTGGACAACAAGCCATGGGTTAGTAGGGTGGGTTAAAATAAGGTTTACCGCCAAAATTTCAGGTTTGTTTTTATTTTTGACCAATGTTTTACCACCTTTAGAAGGATCATCAGTTAAGAGTTGACTTTTGGCTGGCACCAATTCAGTGGATCATTTTGGAATGGTTTTGCGCAATTTATGGTTTTTCACAAGTATGGGTTAGGAAAGTTTCTACTGTACATATAAAGGAAATATATTATGTATCTGGGAAATATGTTATGTATATGGTAAATATGTTATGTGTATATGAAGCTATATTTTCTATAGTACAACACCCCTCCCCACAAACTTAGAATTGGTTTTACAGTAGATGTTTTCTGCAAAATTGTGTTTGCTTGTTGGGGCCAAGTTTCTTTGTCTGGATTTCCGCCAGTTTTTTTTGGTTTCTATCCAAGTGAGGTTGAGTTTAGTGATACATATGAAGTAATTTATAAATAAAGAGTTTCAAGAGACTTGCTTCACATGGGGAAAAGGCCCATTCTTTTTGGCCACTAACACTTCCCCACAGTTATCATAAAAAAATGAGATGAAATGGTGGGATAAAAAAATAGACACAGCATGTAAAGAAATAAATATTTCCATTGCCATTCTCAAAGCCAAAAATTCTGTGTTACGTGTTGAGTTTTCTGCCATTTTTTGATTCTTTGAGCCCCACAATGTGGAGAAGTCATTGAGGAGCACAACAAAAAGGGAATTAGATCTGTGGAATTTGTCCCCCCCAGTCAGCATCAGCCCACAACCATATGTTGCTGGCATCTGTGTAAAAAATCAGTTTGCAACCTTTGGATTATTATATTTACAAGATGAGATGGTGTAATGAGAGCCAATTTTTTTAATGGGCATTCACTAAAGCACCTGAGATAATTGAAAGCAAAGGAGATATTGGGGCAGGTACCGAGTGCAACATAGTTGAGGGATTCAATGTGCAATTGAAAGGTTTGCATGTCAATAGGGTGGAAGTTGGATGGTGTTGTTAAAGTGGTTGCAGGAAGCACAATTAAGGATGAGATGAGGGGTGTTTTTGGTGTTGATTGCAACTTAGCAGAAATCTGGTCAATGAGAAGGTTCTGGTAAAGCTGGAGGACTTCTCCATTGCAAAAAGGTTTTATACACAAAATATGGTTTCATTTTTACCACCATTGGAAGCACATACATAGATTTTGGATTTTGGCCAAGTAATTGCCTCAAAACAGGCTTTTCTCCATGTGTAGTCAGATCCCAATATGGAAGGTCCTTTGAAATAGATGTACATGGTTTTTTTGATTTATTTTCTGGTAAAGCAGGATTCTTCAAGAAGGCTTTTTAAAAACAAACCCCAACATTTTTCTGCCTGTCAAGTGCCATAAAGCAATTTATTCAACAGCACAGGCTTGCCTCTGAGCTCCAAGCACATATGCATGGGTGTTTCAAAATATACCTTTTCATAGATTGGGGAATTTAGATGTGCGGTGGAGATGTAAAAATTGTTTAACGTCCAACTTTTGGTGACAGCCATGGAAAGGATAAAGCACAGTGAAGATAGTGAGGGTGGCTGGGAAAAGGTTTCATAGCGGTCAATATCAAGCTTTTGCCAAAAGCCTTTGGTTATGTATTGCAATTTGGGGATATTGATAGAGCCATTGGGGCATTGCTTTAGTTCAAAAAAATATTCATACCCAATGACTTTCATATGTGGGGTACAGTAAATAGGTTCCCATAAACCCATGTTGAATAGTTGATAGATCTCTTTTTGAAACAGTGGTTCCCATATTGGCTGCATGGGAATGGAAAGTGCATGATAAATTGAGCTGGGAACCTTGGCCTCCTCAAATAATGGGATTAAATCAATTTGAAAGTCTTGAAAGGCACAAATATTGTTAGATGGGAATTCACCAAGTTGGTGGGTGACAGAGATTGAGGCTGAATCAATCATGGTGGAGTTTAAAGGAGTGGGGACAAAAATTGCTGGGTGTCATACCTATGACACAGATAGTAGTTGTGATTATGTAATACATGTGATTAGTCAGCCTCTCAGATATCATTAACATGTTACAAGCCAATAGTATCACAGGTTGTACCTAGCACTATATAAACTTGACTCATCCTACACTTTCAAGTCTTTCCTTAAGAAATCAATTCTTCTTGTTCTGCACCCTAGCTCTCAGTCCACTCCTTCTGGAGTATCCTTCCTACTAGTATCATCCTGACTCATCTTGAGTCCTATTTGGGTTTTCACCCACCTTGGAGTCTTTACTCCCTTTTGCTGAACCTTCAGCCTGATCCATCTTGGATCCCTTCCGGTACTAGTCTCCTTCCTACTGTTAGTTAATGCCACCCTGGCTTTGTGTCAAGCCTCCGTGTGACACTGGGTTCATGTCAGTGAATTTGGAAACATCTATGCAAAGAAGGTATTGGGTGGCATTTTTACAAAATAAATAACCTCTGGAGTTGTCCTGGTAGCCAAGGAAGATCATCTTTTTGGCACAATTCTTGGGCTTTTTGCGCATTTCTTCTGGGATGTGAGCAAAAAAAAATTTCCCAAAGGTGTGTAACAGAACAGGGGAGTATGGGTGGTAATAAAGGAGCTCAATGGTTTTTTTTTTTTGGTTTGAGAAGGATTTAGGGAAGCAATTTTGTAGGAAGCAGGCAGGCTGGTATGCAAGAGACCAAATGTTTATTTGCAGTAGCGCGTAGGTGAGAATGGTATGGGCCATTTCTCCAAGTGTTTGGTTCAAAATTTCAGCCTTGCAATTGTTTTCTGGGATGTAGGGAGAAGTGAAGATAACCTTGCTGGAAAATGTTTTCAGTTGGTTTGATAAGGTCTGAAAATTTTCATCTTTTGCATTGTTGCATTGGATGTGTATAGGGGCATTGTGGAGTTGGTTTTGCAAATAGGGGATGGTCTGAAAAACTATTTTTGGGACCTCTGCACAGTCATTCATAGAATAAAAAAATATGAAAATGGAGAAGTGCTCCCAGATTTTCCGGAGGTAACATTTACTGGTGTAAAAGATCTTGATTGATTGTTTCAAAGAAAAATGAATAACCCAAAACTAGAACTGGAGGCTTGTTTGAGATAAAGAAAGAACAAGGATAGGAATGGAAACAGCAGTAGCAGCAGAATCTTACCAAACTAGACTAAAATGAATGGTATCAAGAATGGAGAGGTAAAGACACAAGTATGATTGCATGCCTAGCTATGGATGGTGATGTTTTTATGATAAAAGATATCCCAGGGAAATGACACTGCAAGAATTGGATTGGAAATAGAAGATGAGGAGTTTTATGAATTGAAAAGGTGGCACAAAATTAACCAGGATCCTGCATAATGAGCCAACTTCTTCACTTTCATCTTGATTTTAGTAAAAGTTTGTGATTCTTCATGAGACTCTTGAGCAAATGAGATTCAGGAAGGGAAATTGAAGAAGTTGGTGAGAAAAAAATGCCCCAAGGAATTTCCCTTGTTTTTGAAAGAACTGCCACTGTCCTACAGATGAATATGCATATTTCCAGCAGACCAGCACAAACCACGCCTAGCTGGCTGGGAGTCAGATGAGTAAAGTATATGAAATAAAGAGATGGTAGAAATAAAGAAGGGACAATGAAATAAAAAGATGATAGAAATATGGAAGGGACAATATTCCAAGAACAATCACCAAAAACCAGATATGTCAGAATGCAGGGGGCCTTGAGAGTTGGATAAAAGCAATTCAAGGGGATTAACTTTGGAGATGGATTTGGGAAGAGTCATGTTTTCAATTTTATTTTGCTATCTTGAATGGTTTTCAGATGAATGGAGTCCATGATTTTTGGTCCAAGGAAGGCAAATTTGTGTGGTGGTATGCCTTGACCATGTTTTTCAAAAGTTTTCCCAGGGAAAAATCTTAAAAATAAGAAACAGAGACAAAAGGAAGTCAAGAAAGGGATAGTGGAAGAAAAAAAGAAGAAACATAGTTGAAAGACAACAGATTGGGGATGAGGTGAGAGATAGAACAGGTGCAATTGAAGTATGAGGTGAAAATTTGAAAGGATTCAGAAAAAAGTACAAGGGAGCATTCATAGAAATGGGGCCAAAAACCCAAGTCAATGAGGTGCCCCAGTGAGACCAGGGTTCTGGGAATTGTTGGGTGGTACAAGGATTCACTCAGAACTGGAGCCCCAGGGGGCGCGGAGCCATCCATTGTCAGAGGTACTGTTCTCATTCAAACAGCCTTCATAAACCTGCTAGAGTCTGCTAGGCTAAGAGGAATAGTGGAAGGGAAAGTATTATATCAAATAAAGGAATCCCAAGCAAGCCTTACCAAGAAGGTTGCCCCAGAGTTTACCACTATGTTACTGGGTCCTGCAATGGATTGCACAGAGTTATTCCTGGGGTGCCCCCAGGTATTGTAAGTTTTCTGGGAAGGATGGTTGACAACATGCCCACAATTTGTGGTTGAGTGTTAGGAGGTAGGCTGCTGGTCAAGGGTTTTTTGTTGGTTATTTGGGTCTCTCTGACCTTCAACGCCAGGGGCTGGAGAATTTGCATCTGCTCAAAGAGTAGGGTACCATGCCACCCAGTGATTGTTTTCATTGCAGTTGGAGCAGTGGCCCCCTTGGCAGAGTCTGATCTTGTCTGGGATGGGGATGTTAACCAGGGCCAAATTGGGGTCTCTGGCTGACCAGTGATATGAATTCACTATATGTGGCCAATTTTGTCTCAAGTAAGTATCAAAGTTTCAAAATGAAAAGACAAAGGTGGATTCTATGATTCACAAGAACATATTCATGGTGTATTGTGTATTTCACCTTTCTGGATAATAAAAGTCAAATTTTTTTCACCTTGGTTGAAAATCAAAGTCAGCCTGGTTTCACCTTTGTGGAAAATGAGATTCAAAATGATTTACCACCAGGGAAAAAATAGGATTTTGGGCTGACCAGTGAATTAATGTGACAAAATCCTCACACAAAGGTGCATTTCAGTTGGTACCTTCCTGCACTGATTGGTGAGGCTCACCCTTTGGTTCATGCCTCTGGCTAGACCTTCTGCTCTACTAGTAGGTTAATCCACCATAAACAGAGACATTCCAACAACCACTGATCAATAGATCAGCCCGGGCAGGGCTTCACCTAGTTGCATGAAAATAACTCCAAGAAGCTTTCTACTCTGGGACATGAACTCCTAATGGTAAGCTTATTTCCAATAATTTAAATAATACTTAAGAGGTTCATGAAAGTTGTAAATCCCATCTTCTTTCAATTTAACTTTAATAAAAAAAATTAAAAATATCTCAAAGACTCCTGTTATTTTTTCACAAATCTAGTTTCTTCTTAATTTTCATACCTTGCACAACTGCAAACCAACTGAGAGGCAAGGCCTAACCAAAGGGCTATGAGATTGGATGAAAGCCAGTCCGCTTTGCAGTTATTATGGTGTCACATACCACCGTGTGACAGTACCCCCGGGTTTAAGGGCACTTTGTCCCAAAGTGTGTATGGCTGGTGGCACTAACACATGACCTCACAAAATGGAGCCATATTCAGACACACTCATGAACGCCATAAGGAGCCACCAAGACTTGGGAGTCTTGCTGTTGACAGGTAAAAAACACAACAATTGTCACAGGAGCAAGCCGTTCCCAAAACTTGTCCTGATTGCGAATTGAACCCGCAACAGGGTCATCCAGTCTACTGTCATACCTCGCACAACTGTGAACCAACTGAGAGGCAAGGCCTAACCAAAAGGCTATGAGACTGGATGAAAGCCAGTCCGCTTCGCAGTGATTATGGTGTCACATACCACCGTGTGACATTAATAAAATTTCAATAAATAAAAGTGATGAAAATCATATTGCAACATAAGGCATTCACAGACTAGTCTAACACCAGGTTTTTAAGATACATAGGCACTTAAATGGGTGCCAAATATCAGTTTAATCCAAATGAAATGCAAATATGGGCCTCTAAAGCCCATTTGACAATCACACAGACCATACAGACCTGTCTGGATTTCACTTATTTGAGGAAACTGGCCTCAAAACACATGAAATAAGTCATTTGGGGTTTGGATGGGCCTCCCAAGCCAATTGGCTGGAGTTGCCATTTTTGGGCCTCTCCTGTATTATGGACATACTTGGAAAGATGGGCTTGCCCACTAGAGTAGTCAGTTTCCAAATTTTTGGCTAGGATTGCCCGTTGGGACCTTTGCCCATGTTGTGGCCCAAAAAGGCCTGATGTTTCTTGTATTTGGCCCACTTTGGGTCCCAATGGCCCATGCGGGACTTTCTTGGAGGGCAGAGGGACTCAGAGAGAGTCCCTCCACCCAACGAGGGGGGTATCTGCCGCAACCAGTCAAGTTGTGGCAGCAGGGGGGTGCAAAGATGGCTACGCCCATCCCCTTACCTCCATTGCTGAAAGGGAGGGGAGAAACCACAACCAGGCTGGTTGCATCAAAGCAACCAGCGGTGAGGAAGAATTGATCAACCTCCCAACTTCAGGAAGTTGGGTTGGGGCAGTGGGGGCGGGCAAAGATTGCTCCTCCCATTGCTGCAAGGGAGGGGAAGAACCAAATATTTTGTTCTTTGCAATTGACTTGACTCATAATGATTGATTTTCCAGATTTTGCATGCAATTCATTTTTCAAATGTTTTCACACTGCTCTAAAATTTTAAAATTTTTACCCAGAAATTCAATTGAGAGACCAGGTTACTAGAGACGAAGTCAATTATAAAATTATCACTGTAATTTTAGCCCTATTGGGTCCACCTTGACACAAAATTGTGACCTGGGTGCTTGGAGGCTCTCCTCATTATATCTTAGCTGTGTTCTCATTTTTTGTATTTTTCATGATTTCCCCATTCTTTTAAATTTATCCTTGTCCTCAATCAGAGGTTGTCACTATCATTTATAATTCAAATTGCTTCTCTTTCAGAAATCTAGCAGTTTGATACTCACAAGTTTGGAGGTCACAAAAAGCTGCTTTCTTTACCTATTATGGGGGGAAGATACCACCCATATTGATGCTGCTCTTTGTCTCAATTTTCTTAAATTGGAAACAGAGCAGAGATCTCAAGAATTTTCAACTGACTTATATCATTGGTCAAAAATAAATTGGGATTCACCTTGTAATTCCTAGGTGAATGCCAAGTGAGGTTCAGTTTCATTAATTTGGAAGTTAAAGTGAATTATTTTTTCTTAATCTAGTAATTACTTGTGGCATCCATTTCACACAATGGTGAATAAAATTTAAATTTAATTTTTTTTTCAATGTAAACTTTGGTGAATTCAAAATTCTTCATTGGTGGATAGAAGTTTCCTGTAACAGAATTAAATGGACCACAAAATGGGACTGGAAGGTGAAATGAAGTCACTGGCCGTCCAGAGACCCCAATTTGGCCCTGTTTGTTCCCTGCATTAATGTTGGATTGGGCTGCGTGAATGTCTGATTGTGAAGGTTTTTGGAAGATTGGGTTACCATTTTGGGCCCTGCAGGGCCAGTTATTATTTTTACAAGTTGGCTTGGGCCATGTCCAAAGTTTGACGGCTTCAATGTTGTAGGTATTATTTGCAGAGCTTGCCCTTGTAAATTTACTGTAATATGACAATATGATGGATTTTTTTTCTGAAAAATCTGATTTCAGCCCAATCTTCTGCATCATTTGGGAGTGGGTAGTGCCAGGAAGTAGTGGATTCAGCGCCTGCATTAATATGGACACCATTTGCTTGGGAGCTATTTGGCCAAGTCAAAACATTTTGGTGCAGATATTTTAAATTTGTGTGAGGTGGGTAGAAACAGATCCTTCCATTGTTTTAATTTTTTAGAGGATCTTTTCCCTTAGTTCTAACTTCCTTGTTTGGTTCAAAAGCTCATTTTTTTATTGTTTGGAACACATCATCCAAAGTTAGTTGTTTAGAAATGAGAGGACATAGTTCATGTTCCAGGGTCAGGGAGCAGAAAATAATTTCAGGGCTATCAAATTATCTTAAACAAGGTTTCTGAGGCTGGTTAGGTCTGCAGTGAATTATTTAATTTCAAAAACCAATAGGCCTAGTGGCTTGATTCCATCAATCCATTTTTCAATGTTACTACCTTTGCGCTGCGGCTTTCCTATGGAATTAATTTATTTGAAAGGATTTGATATGAATCTTTCTTTTTGAGTGCTTTTGGAGAAATAAGGGTTGAAGGGAGGCTTCATCTTGATGAGGAAAGATTTTTTGGAATTTAAAGTTTTGGCAGGTCCAGTGTTTCCATTAAAAGGATCCAGAGTCAAATCATCCAGAAAGTTGGGAGTTGTCTGATTAAGAAATGTGCATTCAGGTCCCCTTCTTGGTTGCATATAAGAGTTGGTGTTGAGCTGGATTTTCACCTGTGATCATTTTGTAGTCAAAATCAGTGAGGTTCAATTTCTGTAACCTCCACAGATCTAAGTCATATGTAAAACTGTCACAAGTATGGTGTTTCCACCAAAATTGGTTGGGTTTTAAACTCAGTAGTTCTTCTGTTAAACCAGGATTTGTGGGTCCTCAAAGCTATGCAACAGTTAGTCAACCACCAATTTTCAGGTGTTCAAACAATGGGGGTGTGCCTTCAACTTGGTCATGGTGGATTTCAACTGAAGCCACCAAGATTTTGGGATCAAGGGGAGACCAAACTAATGGCCATAGCATTCATGAGGATCACAACAGCCGCGAAACAACTTCTTTTTGCCCTGAGTTGATCAGAAAACAAGCCAGTTTGATGAACCAACAAGATTGAACCCCCTTGGCCATTGCCCCATCAATCCATTTAGTACAGCCATCAACACCCAACCAAACTTACTTTATTTACTATATGTGGGATCTGGTTTAAAATGAATATAAATATATGGGAAATATATTACGTATATAGGAAATATATTATTTATATAGGTAATATATTATGTATATAGGAAATATATTATGTATATATGAAATATATTATGTATATAGGATATATCTTAGGTAGGTATGAAGCTATATTTTTCAAAGCAAAAAAGTATGTAAATGCTAAGGCTGCGTTTGAAAACCATCAACATGTAAGCTTAAATGTATATTCCTGAAAAAGAGGCCCATTTACAAATGTATATGAAATCTGTTGGAAATCATTGGGAATGCTATCAGCATTCCTTGTTTTCTTTTTTCTTTTTTCTTTTTATTGTCTTATTTATTTTATTTATTGTATTTTATTTTTTCTTATTTCTTTAATCACATATTCTAGAGAGTGTTACGCGCGGGATTAAGGTAAAGTACAACATTACGCACAGGGAGGGTTAGTTCTATTTTTAATATGCACATGAAGCCATGCTCACATCTGTGATAGTTACCACCATAAATACTTACTCAAGTCTCTCTCTCTCATGGAATTCTTTCTCCCACCCAACTCTCACTTGATTTTTTTATTTCTTTTTCATCCTCAATCAACAACTAGAAGCAATTTTAGAAGTCTGGTCTTTGAAGTGATCTCCTAGTAATTTGGTACAATAACAAAATGTTTTCTTTCTTCCTTTTCCCTGGTCACTAATATTTCTAATCCACTCTCACTATTGTCAGATTACACAATTATTTTATCCAAGGCGTGTGTAAGGGCTTTCTGTTTCTTGGAGTCTCCACCAGCCTGTGTCATTTCCACAACTTGGGTAGGGAATTTTGTTTCTTTCTTTTTCTTCATCTTTCACTCTTATTCTAACTTGATGAAATTAGTTTCTGGTTTTACATTCACTCACAAACTTCTAGTGAAATGAAGATTGAATTTTATCAAACTCCCACCAACCTCAATCCTGCCTCATAGAATCCACCTCAAACCCAGTTGTGTCAGTTTACAGATACCGGGAACTTTGCATTCCGTAAGCTACAGCAAGTGATATTGGTGTTGGAACAACAAGAATTTCAAGAAAACACATAAAATTCTCAAAAATATTGATTAAAAGAAAATGCAAAATTTTGAGTTTTGTTTGGTTAAAAATGTTTTAAATATATTTTTCAAGAGGTTCCAAAGTTTTTAAAGAACAGGAGATCTTTATTGAAACAACTTCTCTTCAAGGGGCTCTTTTGGACCATATAAAGACCTTGGGACAATGAGGTTCTAAGTGATTTACTCAAAAGGGGTTAAATCAAGGGGAATAGGTGGACTGGCTGTCTCAAAGCACTTATTCATGGAAGCAAGGAGGAGATAAATTACTACTTTGAGCAGGAAATCCAAGATTCTTGCAGGAATTCACAGTTAAAAGGGTCTCAGGACAAAGGTTGGTGATTTTGCTGATATTCATCAATGGAATTAACAATGGGGTTAGAATTAATAATTATACTATCAGACTGAGGCCATTAATGACTTATATATCTTATACAAACACTTGATCACCAATAGCAAGGGGTATGGATTGATTACTTAAAAATTACTGGGGTTTAGATCATTCCAAAAGGGCTGTTTATATACCTTTTTGGGGTAATAAGACCTTCTCAGGGCATGTAGAGAGGGTTTCTCTTGTTTTCTGAGGCTAGAAAGCTGGCCAGGGCTAGTTTTGACGTATTTTTAGTGCTGTAAATCTGCTCTTCCTGCATGTGTCATATTTCTATGTGAAATAACTGTCAGAAACTGTTTAGTTGTTAATTTTTTATTTTGAAATTTCTGTCATATTTCTTTATTTTGTATTATTTTCTTTTGAGTCACATGGGCAGAAGTGGTATTTGTAGATTACAAGCCATCTTATGCACATTTTTAGAATTTTTAATAATTTTTAGGTGAATTTCTGAATATTTTGTTGTTCATAAAGATTTGAAAACATTATTTAAGTGAAAACCTTTATAATTTTTTCCCTTGTTTTTCTTTCTTATATCTTTAATTTCATTACTTTCATTCAATATTCAGGGGTTTCAGAAATCCCCCTATCTGTCATTCAAGTTGTTACATATGCATTATATATGCATGCAGGTTGTAGCAGGTTCCTGCAGTACCTGGCAGTCAGGAAAGGTGCATTTGTTTTGACCGGTGCAGGCTTGAAAGCTGCATGCAGGAATACATCATTGGTGGCCAGTAGAATCTTTCATGCGGGTTTCTTGACAGGTGCATGAATATTGAGTTTCAGGCGTGTGTACCCTGGCTGCATGGATGCAGGGCTGCATGCGGGAATTTTGACACAACACAAATCCGCCTTTAACTCCTAAAATATATACAAAACCTCAATTATGAGTGAATTTTAGGTGTGAAACCTATACATCACATGTGAAATATAGAAATTGCAAAAAAGTTCCATAGTGGTGCTGTGGTCTTTTGGTCATTTTCTTTCAAAATTATTCAAAAATGTAAGGAGTTGGAATTCAAGGGTGGGGTCAGTGAGTGACCCTACCTTATTTTTGGTGGGAAATCAAAATCGGTAATTTTTTTTTGGGATTTCTCAATATTTTTATTTTTATTTTTATTTTTATTTTTTATTTTTTATTTTATTCTACTTTGACAGGTTTCTCTGTACAAGTAGCAAGCTGAAAAGTTAAATCACCTCAACAATTTTCATTTGACCACTAATTCTTCTCTTTCCTTTTTTTTAAAATTGAAACATAATTCCCTTTTCCCTAAACACCTAGAAAGGCCACCACATCAATCAAAAAACCCATTCACAACATGGAATACAGCATTGAATATTCTTCATTTCCTGCCTCATGGCTTTGAATATTTATAACCTCTAAATCCAAAAAATGATAAGGCAGTCCACATCCAAAATTCCGAGGGATTCATCCTAACTTTCTTGCTATCAGTCAATTTAAGAATTGATTGAAAATGAACATCCCCTACAAATTCATGAAAATTTTGGAGTGAATCAAGAGTGTTTTATATCAATTTTAAATTTACTAGTAGGAAGAAAAAGTGATCAGCCATTCTAGACATGTTTCTCCCTTAGGTGAAATTTGACTTGTTGTTGATTTTTGGTTGACTCAAAATTGCAATCAAAACCCCAGCAAATATTCCAAACATCAGCCTCTGCCACCTTAAAGTAAGATTATTTTGTATTTTTTTCTATTAATTCTAATAATTTTTAATAATTATAAAAACAATAACATTAAATATTATTTAAAAATTTTTCTCCTCACATCAACCAATTTGAAATTTTTAGAATAATGAAAGAATTTATCAACAAAATGGTTTCCAACAAAGAATTGATTGAAAGACTGATTAAACTATGAACTGAAAACACTCCAGTTTCTGCATTCATCTCCAAAAATCAAAAAATCAGATCCTTTTTCAATTACTGTATTGGTGCAATAGATTTCACTCACATTAAAATCCTGGTTTCAGATTCAAAGAGAGAAGCCTTTTTAGAATTCAAAGAAAATGTTCCAGAAAATGTCTTGGAAGCTTGAAATTTTGAAATTGGATTCACCTATGTTCTAGCTGGTGGGGAAGTTTCAGCCTCCTTTATTCAAAGGCCCTTGCTACCTTTTAGCTACCAGAGGTGATAGATTGAAGAATAAATATATCATTCAAAATAATGCAGAAATGATGCCAAATATATGGATAAACCAAATGCAAGGTGGATTGGTTTTGTTGTTGGTGATTTTTATCAAGAGAAAAATAAATAAATATATAAAAAGAGGGGCCAAATAAGTATACTGGGGATCTGTAAAAACGCTTCTTCAGTAGATTCACTTCCTAACCTATATACCTGGTTACTTCAGAAGCTTTAATAATAATTGAAGGAATTTTTTCCAAAATATAATGAATTGAAATATGTGGTGGAGTGGCAGAGCCTTGTACAAAAACAACCACAGCAGAGAGGAGAAAAATTAATCATTGGTTTATTTTTATCTTCCCTAGGTACCTGAAATAATTTATACTTGTTGTTTTTGAATCTCTTTGTGGTTTATATTTCTTTTAGCAGCATAAATTCATTCATCAGCGTTTTGGGATGGGGAACAATTATCAGACTAAAGCCATAAATCACTTACTTGTCTATTGTAAATAGTTTATCACTTTTGCATGGTTTCTGGATGTATATGTAACTTGGTCTGGAGTCTAAAAATCATAAAAAGGTGTTGTTATTTATAACTTCTTGTGTCCTACACTGTCCTTCTGAGGGTTATAGGGGCCAAAGCAAAGGTTTCTCAGGCTAGCAGGTTAAAAAGTTATGACCCAACATGTGCTGTAGGGGCTGTAGGGCTTTTTGAAGCTGAATCAGTCCAAAATGGGAGCTATTTCCAAAAATATTTTGAAACTTTGATTGGAAAAAGCACTCAATTGTTCTCATAATCTTGTTTTAGTCAGATATTTCATGGGAATTTCATAGTGTATTATTAAAAATTCTAAAGACATTATGATTTCATAAAAGTCTTGGTTATGTCATTTTCTGTGGGATTTAAATTCCTGATAAGTTTTTGATATTTATTTTTGAAATCTTGGATTATTTAGGAAAATAATGTATTTAAAAAATCTAATTTGATATTTTAGGAAATGGTTTTAAGTATTGAATCTCATGGGAATATTATGGATATATTGGTGTCCTGATCTTTCCATGTATTTCAATTTTAGTGGGGCACTCAGGCCTCCAAATTAGTTAATAGTTTTTTCCAAATTTTGATTTGTTTTGTTTATATAATTTATTTAAATATATAAATTTGATTTTTTATGTTTTTTTATTTGTTCCATCTATGTTTTTATTCATGCTCTACCCGCAGATATATTGATTAAATAAACTATATGTCTTCACCTGGGCATTAGCATTCCTAAGTTTTACCTTGACACTTGTTGTAGTTTCTTTTGACAGCAGCTGTTGCAGCTGCCTGTGGCATATTCCCACTGCTTTTTCAGCTTCCAGTGGCATTTTCCCGCAGCTGTTGCAGCTGATGGTGGCATAGTTTCTCAGCTTTATGTGGGTCACCTTCCCAGGGCTGGGCGCCTGCTTTCTGAGTTATCCAAATTTTGACAACTTGGCTGCATTTCTCAGGGTTGAAAGCAGTCATGGGCGGATGCCTGGCCACTGCAGCTTCCTGCAGGATTTTGGAAAAAACATTTTTTATCTTATAGCTCCTAAAATATAAATAATTCTCCCATTATGATCAAATATTTGGTGTGGAAACTATACGTGAAAACTTATTCTAATTATTATAATGGCCACAAAGTGAAATAATGATTCTGTTCTTTTTGGGATAATTTTATATGGATATATTTTAAAGTAGGGAAATGTTAAATTTGCAACCCCGGGCTTGCAAACAGGCGTGAAAAGCTGATCACAGCCCATACATGGGGTGTGAACAGAGGTTCACAACTCATATCAGGTGTGAAAAAAAATAAAAAAACATAAATAAATTAGTAACTAAATGAATACATAAATAAATAAATAAAACAAATAAATAAATTAATTAATTAATAAATAAAAAATAAATAAATAAATAAATAAATAAATAACTAAATAAATAAATACATAAATAAATACATAAATAAATAAATAAATCAATTCAAAACATAAATACATAAATTACTAAATAAAAAATTTAATTAATAAAGAAATAAATCCAAAAATTAATCTATAAATAAATGGATAAATAAATGTTTAAAGGGAATTATTTTTATCACGCATCCAACCCTTTATTTCACGCATTTTGGGGTCAGCGCGCGGTCGCGCCCCTTTGGTATTTCATGCAAAAATACTTCATTTCACGCAACTTTGAAGAATTAATTTTTTTTGAATTAAGCCTGCGCAGCCACGTAGCAGGGGTTCTTGAACCCCTAACCAAAATATTTTTTGAATTTGGAGCCATTAGAACCCCTTCAAACATTAAATAAAAAAAATAAAAAAATTATGTAAAAACAAATTTTTGCATGAGTTTTTGGATCATGTTTTGGGCTATTTTCATTTTTTTTTCTGGTTAATTTAGCTTCCATGAATTTTGACCAACATTCATAGATTCTTCAAATCCTTTTTGCATATTTTTTTGATGTATCCTCACAGCTTGAAAAATTCCTTCAAAAAACACAAAAAATCAAAAAAATTAAATTTCTCTTTGGACATTAGAATCCTTTTATTTTCCTTTTTATTTCACTTTTTTGGGTAGATCAAGCTATAAAAAAGTTATATAAAAATTCAAAGAGCATTCAAATTTTTTTTTATATTTTTTGGATGTATTATTTGACTTTAAAAAATTCTTTCAAAAAATCAAAAAATTCAAAAAATTCAATTTTCTCATTTGGCTTTCGGATTCTTATTTTTGCCATTTTTATTTATTTATTTTTTTGGTGTTTCAAGCTTTGAGAGTTTTAAGAGAAATATTCAAGAGCTTTCTGATTTTTTTTCAGGAATTCTGGATGTCATTTTTGACCTTTAAAAATTCCATCAAAAAACCAGAATATTCAAAAAATTCAATTTTCTCACTGGATTTTTGAATCCTTTTGTTGTCCTATCTTATTTTTTGGGTGATTTAGCTTTAAGAATTTTGATTTTTTTTTTTAAAAAAACGGTTAATTAATAATTTTTGAAGATCATCTGCATTCCTGCATACACCTTACAAGCTTCATTCAGAAAATTAAAAATAAAGAACAAATATGGATACAAATATTAAAATTTATTCAACTATGATTGGTTTTATGTTTCTACTTGATTTTTTGTGGAGGTAAAAGAACTCATTAATAAGATCCAAATTTCTCTGACCAATGATTTTCGAAGATTTTTAATCCTTTGTCACAAAGGTTTTCCAAATTGGACCCAACCTGGGAGATGGCCAATGATCAGGCTTCAACTTGGATTACACTATATTTTTGGATTGTTCTACAAGAATGAAGCACATAGGAGAAGTTTTGGAATTTGGAGTGGGAGGGGAATTCAGAGGAAGATTAATGCAAGGCATTAAACAAGAAAAAAGCACCACTGGGCACTTATATGGTTCAGCCAGAAGGAAACCATGGCATGGAAATCTCATCCAAATATTTTTGGGAGCTGGGCCATTCAGGTGGTTCAGTTTCCTTCTTGATTCTTTGGAAGTTTCAGCCCAGACATCACACAGTGATCTTGTGGCCTTGAAGATTGGGTTTGAATTAAGCTATTTCACCCTTTTTTCCTGACATCAATCCAGCCTTCTGAGACCCTCCCCAAGCAAATGGCTGCTGCTCTAAAGCCAAAGTTCCCATCCCCTGTGACATCTTGAACATTTGAGATATGTGGAATGGCTATTTTTGGGGAAATGCAATATTTGTATTTGAATTAAGACCAAAAATCAGAATTTTTTGTAACAGAAAATATGGAATAAAGATAATACTCACTTCTTAAATTGATACTTGGTCAAATATTCCAGAAGAAGAATAAGATAATGTTCCGGACCCCTAGAGGAAAAAACCCAAAAGAAATCAGGAAAAATTAAAAAATGATAAAACTGTCACACTTCAAGCTTAAGGATTATTTTCTCCCTCACTTTTACATATCCTTTCCTCAGTACCATCTACCTTAGTTGATATGCGTGAAAAAAATAGAAGCACAACATCAATGATGCCTTCCGCTTATCAACTCTGGCTCACATTACAACCTCACATTATTGGCAACTGACTCAGAACCTACTGGAAAACCTTGCAGTTAACTCTACTCCAGTCAACTATCCATTTGAGCTCCACTCTTTGACCCTGGGTATCAATAGCCCTTAGGTTCCCATTGCTGTTCATGCACTCTATCTAGCTTTCACCCATGCTAGTTAGCCACACCATCTGTATAGTTGGAAATTGGACTAGTCCCTTACCCTGCATAAGCTACATCCTCATATTTGCATTGTCTTTCACATCACTCCTTTGTATCTCATCCTTTAAGCCCTTGTACGCTCAGAGTCTATATTCCTTGCATCTACATTATGACCTTGTAAATTCTATACTGTTATTTAATTTACCCATCCTTTCATTTCATTCATTGCCTCATTGCCTCTTAACTGTAGTTGGCCCTCAATTATGTTGTATATAGTCACTTTGAATAACCTTATAAAGGCTAAGCTGCTTGCCTGAAGATTGTCTCCTCAGTTTGTTGATTTCATACGTTCTTGAATTTTTCTCAATCCAGTCATCACATTGGGCTTGGCTTTAGTTTCCTTTCCATTGGAACAATTCATCCCTCTCACTGTTTGTCAAGTTAACCAATCATAAGTTTGAACTTTTCAGTTAGCTTTTCAACCTTGCACTTGCCCTTGCAGCCAGTCTCTTCCTTTCCGCTCAAAATCATCCAACATTTCCCTATAGTATGTGGGGTGGTTGTGTGACAGTAAATTAACTAACTCAACTCATCTATTGTAGTTTTCCAATTTCTTTTACAATTTCAAGTACTTGCTCAACCGGAAACACTTCCATCACCCCTTATAATGATAATATCTATTGGGTAGGGAGATCCAGAATTTCTTGGGCCAGAGAACATTTAGACCCTGTTACTTCTTCCAAATCCCCTTTGCTTGAAGCTCTTCATGATCCCCTTGCTCCCCCATGGGAAGCGGTGTATCCCCTAAAAGAAATCAAAGACTTCAACCAATCTTCCAATGAAACATTTCCTTGTAGTAGATCAATGGTTTGCACTAATGCTCCCAAACCCAATGCTTCAACCTTGCTCTCAAACCTGATCTAGGCTCTTAACCAAAATCCCTTGCAATCTAGTCCAAGTGACCCTAGCTTTTGTACTCCGGGAATGAAGCAGCCTAATCATTTTACTGGGGAACACCCCCATAAACTTGGAGACTACTTACAGTCTTGTAAAATAATCTTCTCAAACAATCATCATAATTTTCCTACTGATAAAAATAGACTTATGTATGTGTCTTCCTTCCTTGGTGGACAAGCCTTGCAGTGGTTTGAGCCTTTCCTTGAAATATTAGATAAAAATAGCCCCAATTGTATCCTCAACAACTGGGACAAGTTGTAGCAGCAATTTTTCACCCTGTTTAGCAATCCTAGTGAAGTACAAAATGCAGAATACAAATTAAATAAATTATTCATGAAGGAGAATAGTATATTTTTCATTCATATTTCCAATTTACATGTTTTGCAGTCTTTCATCCATAGGAACAAGGCTGCTCTCCTATTTCGATTTTGAAAAGGTTTACCAGAAAGCCTAATCAAGCAACTCGCAGTTGGGGGACATAAGACAACCTCCCTTCAGCAGTTAATCAACCGTGTGATTGAGCTTTATAATGGCTATCACAACAAGAACTGCTTTTGACAAAACAACCATGGACCGTCAACCTTGGATCCAAAGGAAGACAAATCCTTCAAAAAATCCTTGATGAATCTGAAACAAACCAAACAAAATCCAACCTTGCACTTTAACCTCAAGGGAAGGCCGTTTCCAAAACTAAAAAGTTCCTGGACAAGGAAACTGGGATTCTCCGGAACAAGGAACGGCTAAGGAGGGGGGCTATGTATGTATTGTGGAGGAAAAAATGATGTTGATAGTTGTTCAAAGTGGCTAGCGCTTGAAGCCGCTAGACAGTCAAAAAATGATCTTGTAGTTTTTCTGATACTCACAAGGAGAAGTACAGATAATCTAAATTACAGCAAGTCACTAGGTGCTCCAAAATTGAGAATTGCACTTTTTCATTCTGAAAACTTCCTTATCAAGTTTTTTTTGATTCTGGCAATAATGTTTCTTTTATAAGTGAATCTTTTGCCACTTCAAAAAAAAAATCTTACACATTCCAAGATAGATACGTTTCCCATCTATTTAGTAAGTAGTGCAACCAAGCTGTCTCATTGAGTTTTCCAAAAGGAAAAATGGACATTTTCATTCTCCAATCTCCCCAGCTTTGAATGGGACTTTTTTGGCTTAGATATTCCCGGACTTGATGATACCATTCTAGGCCATGGCTTCCTAGTTCACTGGAATCTGGATTTTAATTGGCAAGAAGGAGTAATTAAACTTTGAACCTTGCAACCCCAGGACGCTAAACCTTCTGTCAAACAGGAAATAAAATACCTACCTCACACTTTCATTTAGTTTGATGACACTTTTCCGCCAGGAGATTTGCAATATCCTGACTTCCATTCCTAAGTTCCCTATTTGGATTTAGGATTTATTGCTTATTTTTCTGACTTACCCTTTCCTTCTTTCTTCAAAGAGAAACAGGCACCAATCAAGCAGCATATCTTGAGCTCCTTAATACTCTTGCATCATGCAAGAAATTCAAACCCCATTCTCAAATATGAAAAGATTGAAGATCTGAGAATCATTCAAGGGTCTTTACCTCCAGTTTATCATGACTTTTCTGAGGTCTTTTCAGCTTTAAAGGCAGATAAACTCCCCCCATCCTGTTATTGTTATCACAGGATCAAACTTACTGGCCCACCTCCAGCACCTGGACCAGTCTACGCTCACTCAAAGCAAGAATCAACCATGCTTCAAGAATACATTGCGGAAAATGTCTCAAAAGGATTCATTTGACCAAGAAATTCAAAGACCAGTTCACCTGTCCTTTTTGTCACAAGAAAGACAGCAGACTTGGCCTGTGTGTTGACTTCAGCAAAGAAAACCAGGTGACCCAGAAGAGTGCCTATCCAGTACTGCCTATGTTGCACCTCCTCACTCTGTTCCATAGAGCTGCCTATTTCTCAAAGTTAGACCTTTGAGGCACCTATAACCTAGTTTGCATTGCAAAAGTTCATGAATATTTGACCCCAATGAGAACACATTTTTGCAGTCATGGGTATAACGTCATGCCTTTTTGCCTCTGCAATGCTCCTTCCACTTTTCAACAATTTGTCAATGACATTTTTCCTGACCTTGGTAGAGAAATCCCTTGTGGTGTATCTTGAGAATATACCAGTCTATTCAAAAACTCTTGAGGATCACATTGCACATGTGTGAGAGGTGCTGCATCCACTTTGAAACAATGACCTGTTCACAAAATTCTCTAAGTGTGTATTCCATACTCCTTCTCCTGAGTTTCTAGGTGTTATAGTCTTTTGGCAAGGACTATCAATGGATCTAGGCACAAGCCAGTGCTTATTGGACTGGCACCCACCTTCTTCTGTCAAATCCCTTCAAGTTTGACTTGGTTACACTAATTTTTACAGTAGGTTTATTGAGCATTAATCCAAGAAAAGCCCAAAACTTACTTACCACCTCCAAAGAGATACTCATTTTGTTTTTACAGAACAAGCTGCTTTAGATTTTGAATCTCTGAAGGAAGCATTCAATACTTCTCCAATAGTTGTTCACTTCAACAAGCTAGCTCAAACTATTGTAGAAATGAATGCAAGCAACTATGGGTGTAAGACTCCAAAGAATGTTAGGCCATGGAAGTTCTGTGGAGGGAAAAGGTGCTGTTTAGGCTGCCCTCCTGAGTGTTAAAAAAATATTTAAATGTAACCAAGATCAAGGTCCAGAAGTTTTTAAGTGAGGAATCAAGTAGTGAAGGATAAAGTTTGATAATAGGGGGTAGTGAAGGAACAGCACTATCTGAGACAAGATTACGTGGGTGATATTTGAACAAAAGAAGTTAAAGTTTGTTTAAATTTCAAAAGAACAAAGCTGTTGTATTTAAAAAATTCGCACAAGCTAATAACTCTGTTTTTCAGCAGAAGATCAGGTATGATCAACTCAAAACCCAACCAACCTACAGGTTCTGAATGAACCCTCCAAACTCTCCGCAATCAAGTGCTTGAAGGGTACCAGATAACTGAGGGTGGCTGTAAAAGACAAAGACAATGTTTTTTGAAGCTCTAAAAGCAAACAGTAACTTATTTGAACAGGGATAACCTCAACAATTCTCAAGGAACTCATCAGTAGGCTGGCATAATGAAAATTTGAAAAAAAAATAAAAGGAGGTATAACACTCAAGGTTTTAAGATTAATAAAACCTCTTCAATCAAATGTGATTGGCTCCAGAAATATGATCAAAGAAGGATCAAGACCAGTATGGTCAGACAAAGGGATAAAAGAGTGGTGTAACACACTCAAGACTTCCAACAGAAACCATTCTCTTCATCCGGCAAGGCTATTGGTTGGTGATAAGGATCAGGCCACAGAGGGGCAAATAATAAGGATCAATGGATCAAGGGGAAATCATAGATATAACCAGGATAAGAATGAGGATCAATTACTGATAATAACCAGGGGGCATACACTCACACTCTCATGGATGTTTTTGGAAAAAGGTAGGGAGAGCCCCTCCTTTTATGGGCATTGGGTCCCTTTAGACTACTTAGAAGAGATGACACATATAGAGAAGAAAAACAACAATTGATTGTTTTTTAGGATGGGAAAACAAGGCAACCCACTGATGAGAGAAGGCAAAATTAAAAAGAAAACACTGGGGATTGATGAAAACTAAATGACCAGGGCCAGAAAATCACCAGTCTGTGCCAATGATGGGTGTGGAAGGTGACAGATTGCAAGGGAGGCCCGTGTGTAAAGTTCAAAAGAACAGAGCTTTTGAATGCAAGGAATGCCCACAAGCTAATAACTCTGGTGGTCAGCAGAAGATTGAGGATTATAAACTCAAACCCCAACCAATGTCCAGGTTCTCAATGAACCCGCCCAACTCTCTGCAATCAAGCGCTGGAAGGGTACCAGATAACTGAGGGTGGCCTTACAAGACAAAGCAAAATGTTTTTTGAAGCTCTAAAAGCAAACATTAACTGATTTGAACAGGGATAAACTCAACACTTCTCAAGGTACTCAAGAGTAGTCTGGCAGAATGCAACTTAAAAAAAATAAAAGGAGGTATGAAACTGCAGTTTTTAAGCTTAATAAAACCTCTTCAATCAAAAGTGATTGGCTCCAGAAAGATGATCAAAGAAGGATCAAGACCAGTATGGTCAGAGAAAGGGATCAAAGAGTGGTGTAAAACACTCAAGAATTCTACAGAAAGAATTCTCTTCAACCAGAAAGGCTATGGTTGGCAATAAGGATCACTCCACAGAGGGTTAAAGACTTAAGGATAAATGGATCAGGGGGAAATCAAAAGTTATAACCAGGATAATGATCATGAATTAATATGATACTGGGGGGGACATATGCACACACTTCCACAGATTATTAGAAAAAGGGAGGGGAACGCCCCTACTTTTATGGGCCATGGGTCCCTGTAGACTATTCCGAAGTGATTACACAGATAGAGTGGAAAAAAAACACTTGAAAAAAAAGTTTTTTTTTCTTTTGTCTTTTTTCTTTTTTTTTTAATGGAAAATTAAAAGATGCAGGAAAATAGAAATGAAAATAAAACAATAGCAACAAAGATGATTGGGAAATGTGAGAAAAGAAATATGAAAGGAAAGGCGGCCAGCCTGTGTCACAGATGACAGCGGACAGCGGATGGACATCCATGGTTGGCAGATGAGCAATAGAGGGGGTAATCATCCTCAAAAGCAGCCGCGCGGCCTTGAGGATTGGAGTGGATGGGAGGATGGATTGGACAGGTGAACCAACAATGGAAAGTTGAGATAACTGACAAACCAATTGAGAAAGATTGGATGGTGGTGATGATGGTGGGAAAAATAATTGGTGGGGGCAACCTTCAGGATGAGGATGGAGGTGAGATTGGTCCTGGGAACAACCAATTGGGTCAGGTGCTGAGGATTTTTCCCCTGATCAGTCGCGCGGAGAGGATGGGGAAGGTTGATTGGAGAGGTGGATTGAGGGGGGATGACCAATGGATGGAAAGTTGAGAGCACCAACCAACCAATCAAGCAAGATTGGACGGCAGTGATGATGGTGGGAAAAAGAATTGTTTGGAGCAACCGTTTGGATGAGGATGGAGGTGGGATATTGAGGATGAATGGATTTCCATTGCTGTTGATTTCAACAAAAATGCTGGTGCCTTCAATGGTAAAGGCAAGCTGAGCGGGTGTGAGAGATGGGTACAATCAAGCTGAGCGGGTCTTCACCCGCGCATTTGGCAAAACAAAGGGCCAAAGCCAGAAGGACAAGGATTGAATGCAAGACTCAGGATTTGGACACCCCAGGGACCCATCCTCAAACCACTGGGAGATAGTGAATCTGGAGGATCTGAAGGCTGAAGGGAGCTGATTCATAAAAATGAATTCCATTTTTTTTTTGATGATGATGAGTGATAGCCATAAAAAAATCATAAAAATTATGAAATTTTCTGCAGTGGTCCTGAGGTTTCTAGATTTGGTCACCACAACGGTTGGTCAGAGGGACAAAGGAGTTGATGATTGAGCAAGTCCTGTGAATGGACCAATGAGGAGATTGGTTGGATGACCAAGGTTCCAAGCAATATTGCAAGCAATCCAAGAAATGCTTTCTTGGTTGCGCTGGGTAGGATGAGGCAATGGGAAAGATGGATGAGCAAAACAAGTTTGCGCGTGCAAGATTGGTTGGAAGTAGTTGTGTGAGAGGAGGGACAGGTTGATGGATTGTTGATCAAATGACAGTGGAGATGATGAGCGGATGACCGGGGATGGAAAAATGAGAGCACCAACTGACCATTCAAGCAAGATTGGACGGTGGTGATGATGGTTGGAAAGGAGATTGGTTGGAGCAACTGTCTGGATGAGGATGGAAGTGAGGTTTGTAACCAACAGTCTGACCAGTTGAGCAGGATTTGTTGGCCTTCATGGGAAGAGATGACGAGGGAAATGAAGGAGGATGGAGGGGAGATTGGTCGTGGGAACAACCAATAATTGGGTAAGGTTATGTGGGAGGTGGATAAACAAGGACTGTAGATGGCGCCAATGGGATTTGGGTGTGATGAATACTGAGGATTGGATTGTGAGGATGAGATTACAGGGATTGCCATTGACGTCAATGTCAACAATGGTGCCAGTGCCGGCAAGGGTCAAGCCAAGCCAAGCAGGTCTTGCACGCGCGCTTGGCAAAAGGAACTGGAGGATGAGGAGTGGAGCAAGAGGGAATTGAACACCAGGAACAGGGGTCCAAACACCCAAGAGATCCTCCTAGAAAACTAGGAGAAGGGAAGGCTGGGAACTGGAAACTAAATGGAAAATCATTCCAGAAAAGATTTTTTTTGGATGATGATAAATTAAGGATGAGGAAAAAGAGTGTAAAATAAAATTTAAAAAATTTTGGCCTTTGCCAGTGCAGTGTCCAGGTTTAGTCACCACATCTCTCCACAACTTACAGACTTTCCCAAGTCTGCATCTGAGTTTGATGAAATATATAAAAAAGAAAGAAAGATGATTGGAAGCAAGGAATGGCCATTTGATCTTGAGGGTGATTGGAAAAGAATATCTTGATCCATCCAAAGAAAAGTCCTGGCAGTGAAAGAGATAAACAAAGGAGGCGTCCCAGGTGCTCATTTATGTGGCATACAGTAGAGTTTTACAACAAAGATGCAACAGATGACCCTGGTGGTGCACAATTGGGAGGACTTACTCCTAAGTTACCTCCACAACAATGAAATTTCTTGAATTTATCAGCAGAGAACCTCCTGGCCATCTGAGTACTTTCCAGTTCTTCAAAAACATATGATCCACCTCTGACTTGGCTGAACACCCCATAAGGACCATTCCAGAAATGATAGAAAAGCTTTCCCCACTGACTTTCAAAGGATTGATTATAACCTAAAACAAGATCACCAGGATTCACAGGGTCCCTGATCTGCTTTGAATGTTTATCTTCCCAATACTGAACCAGTTTTTCTCTAGATTCCATCATCTTCTGATAAGCTTCACTGCAAAATCTTCACTCCGCTCCAGGTGCTTAGATTGGGAAACTAATAGACCAGTGGTAGATGAAACCTGTTCCCAAGAAATACCTAAGAAAGGTTCCATTTCCAGATCCAGAGGAAGGAGAGCCCTTTGGCCAAGATAATTTTGTAGGGTGAGAAGCCAGTGGTTTGTTTATTTGAAATTGAAACAGAGAAAAGGACCAGAGGAAAAAATTTGCAACAATTCTTCCCACTTTCACCAGCCAGTTTGACAAGAGCAGCCTTCAAAGGATCATGGCCTCTTTCCACCATGCCATGGCCTTCAGGATAATAAGGAGTGGTCACCGTATTTTGACCAGGAAGCAATTGGATAATTTTGGCCAGTTTGCCACCAAACTCAGAGCCACCACTAGTTCAAAAAGATTGGACCAAGCCCTAGTGCATCATCCAAGTCTCGTAGAGAAAAGCTGCTAATGATTCAGAACTGAGGTTCTTAAGGAATTTTGCTTCAACCCATCCATAAAAATAATCTCTAGCCACAATAAGGTACTTACTTTCACCAGCCTTAATGCAAACCACATCCATAGCAATCCTTCCAAAGACAGTGGACTCCCAATTTGGATAGCAAATTTCACCTGTGAGCCTAAGATCACGTTTCTTACAGACCTCACAACTCTTGCACCATTGAGAGACAGATTTCTTCAAAGATGGCCACCAGAATTGTTTGGATATTTTTTGATAAGTTTCTGTTTCTCCACAATAAACAAGTACTTCATGGAGTATTTCCAGGGTCCAATCTTGTTTAGCAGGGATAGTGACAACAATAAAAGCACAAGGATCGCCTCTTTTCATAAGCCTAGTACCTTTTAAAAAGAAGTTGAAGGACTTTCTTTTAAGGGATCAAAAACCTTGGCTGAGAGATCAGGAGGTCTTTGGAGAGTGGAAAGGTACTGCTCTAGTTTAAGCCAGAACCCTTGCTGGAAGCCAGAACAATTTTGAGAGGAAAAGCCGAAGAAAGGTCAAATAAAAGGTTCCTCCTCATCAAAATCTACTCCAAAATCCAATTCTTGATCTCCAGGAGGACTTTGAGATAAAGCTTAAGGCATGGTGAAAGACTTTCCAGGCCTATGAACAATATCAAAAGAAAATAACTGAATAAAAGACACCCAATGAGTAATTGGAGAATTTGGAAGGCTGGGGGCATTTATAATTTTGATTATGGATTGTGCATCAATTTGTAACTCAAAGTGTTGGCCCAGAGAATAGTTTTGAGCTTCTTCAAAATTTGGGCCACACCAAAAAGTCCCAGTTTTGGCTGGGAGTACCTAGAATCCACATCTGAAAAGAGAAGAGATTCATACAGAGCAGGACAATCCAAACATTTTTTTTCTTCCTGGGTAAGGACAGCCCCAACAGATTGATAACTCAAATTGACAGCCAGGCTGATCTTGTCAGCTCCAGGTCCACAAGTGATCTTCTTCAAGACAATTTCTTTTCAAAAATTTTTTTTGAGCTTCTGAAATGATTGATAACAAGATTGGTCCCAAAGCCATTCAGTATCCTGCCTGGTTAAGTGGGGAAAGGGAACACAGATCTCAGATAGAAAAGGGATGAAGATCCAAACATAAATGACAACCCCTAAGAAACCTCCGACTTTGGTGGGATTGATTGGAGTGGGCCAAGAGAGGATTTTTTTGACTTTACATGGGGCCATTCTTCTTCCTTCCTTGCAGACCACATGACCAACAACTTCCAGAGCAGGGACACAGGCAGCCAATTAGGATCCAGAGACAGTGAGACCAGACTCCTTGATTCAAAAAAAGATCCTTTCCAAAGTGGTCTCATATTCCCAGACTAATCAACGGATTCCTGAGTGCCCATATTTTCATAGCCAGAAACTGGACCTTTAATTCCACCATTGTCAATAAAGATACCAGCATGATCAGGGTTTTCATCCTTGAGGATCCAAACCATCTGAGCCTGATAAACTGCGACCAAATAGGTGGCACCTTGGGGCAAATTAGTAAGCTGTAATCAACCAAGAGGAGTATTGAAAGTAGTGAGAGGACAAGAAATTGGAATTAAGGATTTTTTTTCATAGCCACCCATGATATCACCTAGAACAAAGCAAGATCTCCCAGAGAAAGATTCAACAAACTCTTCAGTAGAAGGGGGAATGCAAGAGTCTATATAGTAAAATTATTTAGAGGCTGCAGATAATGAACTATTCTAAGTTTACCATTACTCTTGAGGACACAGAAGACAGGACTGGAATAGCTGGAAGTTGAATGCTTGTATAAACCGGTACAGACTTGTTTGCGGACCAACTTGATGAATTTTTCAACCTTAGAAGCAGGGATAGGGATCTTTTTCTTTTTCCAGGGATCATGTTCTACTTCTGAAATGATATAAGGCAGTTCATAGGATGCTTTCAAGAGGCCCCTCTCTTCTTCACAGAAAGCAATAGATTTTTCTCTAAGAGCCAAAACATTTTTTATCAAATTTTACTCATCAGGAAGGAGCCATGCATCTGGACCAAAGTTGATCACCTTCAGACTTTCTTCAGTAAAACAACAAACAGGAACAAAGGGACCAGTGAGAGATTGAGATAATCCACAGTAACAATCACAAGATAGAAGAGGATGTATAAGAGGAGGATTGAGGTTGAGAGGCGTTGGTTGGTTGACGGGTTAAACCTTTTTTTCAACTGGCTTATACTTAGTGGCAAAATAGAAAAATCCTTGCTTCCTCCAAGCATTGACCAGCAAAAACTGAAAAAAAGAGCTGAGAACAAGTTCCAACATCTTCCAAGTTCAATTTTCTGAAACATCCTTGAAAGGTGCTTTTTCCATAAAAGAGGATCCAAAAGATGATGCATTGCTCACATGTGTGGCACAGGGTAGGGTTTTAAAAATGAAAGTAGTAGGAGCCCCTCATGGTGCACAATGGGAAGGACTTACTTCTACCCCTATAACTTCAATTGATGAATGAAACAACAAGCTGTGACAAATATCAACAAAGATGGAGTTCAGAATGAGGAACAAGATTGGTAGATGATGAGACGTGGAGAGATTGAGAAAACCAACACAACAAGGATTTTACCCAAGTAGCCTATGGCTATATGAGAGGGAATGAAGAAGACATGACTGGGCTGGATTGGGAAAGGGTGTTTTGATAAGTTGCGTCCAGAATGATCTTCAGTCAAAGATGGTCTTACCAATAGAGGACAATGCGTGCTTTGATGACCAAAGTTTGAGTGCTGACGTTCATAGGTGACTGAATGGAATGAGAGCTTTCGAGAAGAAGAAAGGAAGACAAATGAAGACAAATGAAAAACAGAAATAAATAGATGAAAGAGTAAAAACAAAAAAAGGAAATTGAGTTGGTGAGTTTTGTTGGTTGTTTGTTCCTCTTCCCTGTTTGTTCAAAGTGGGGTGCTTTCCAGAGCTAGACTTCAGATCAATATGAGCGCAGGCGCGGGAGCGGAGGCCCCGCGGGTACCGCGGCCATGAGAGCAAGAGTTGTCCATGGGATTTATGAGTTCATTCTTATGATGCTCATCCCTCAATCATCTTTACACTCCCCTTGAATGGAGATCGGTCTGATTTGAGCTCAAAAACTAAGTTAGTGAATTTCTCCAGTTGGCGCGGGTTGAAAGCCTTGGTTAGAGGGTTGGCGATCATTTCTTCAGTATCTATAAGATGGATGAGAAGTGATCCTTTGTTTAATCCTTCCCTCAGTCCTTTGGTTTTGAGATCCATGTGGCTAGTCTTAGCGTTAGATCCAAATCTTTTCAGTTTGTTGTCTACACCTTTATTGTCAATATAGTGTTTTGAAGATGATAGTGTTGACTGGAAGATTTCTCTTAGCAGATGTCTGATCCATTTGCTTTCAAGGTATGAATCCAGCAGCAAGTTGAGCTCTGCTTCAGTGGACGAGTATGTGATGTTTCTTTGTTTGTAGCTGTTCCACGAGATAAGGCTGCCAAAGGACATACATAAGTAACCTGATTGAGACTTGCGGCTGGTCGGGTCCTCGGCCCAGGAGGCATTGCTGTAGTATTTGATGGGTTTTTTTTTGATTCATCGTAAGCAAGTTTTAAATTCCAATGTTTGGTGTGATTTAAATATTGCCAGGTTTTCTTTAGTTCCCTCCAATGCGAGAGACTGGGTTTGTTCTGGAATCAAGCCAGGCTAGAAACTGGGTAGCTGATATTGGGGCGAGTTTGAATAGCAATGTAGTTCAGGAGCCCAATTTCAGATTTGTAATTTATTTTAAGTTTTTTGAAGCCTTCAAAGTCTTCATTGGATGCTTCACTCAACTGTTGATGTGGCGTCAAAGGTGTGGTTGATGGTCTGGATTCTAACAGACCAAGTTCCTCTAGGACGTGAATGAGGTGTCTGGGTTGACTGAGCAGAATGCAGTTGGAGTCTTGTTCAAATTTCATTCCTAGTATTGTGTCCGGTTTGTGGGCTTGAGAGCCCTTGAACTTAGTCCTGAATTTGTCGTTGAAATTGTTGCCATCGCGGACCAGGATCACATTGTCTACATGGAAAAATAGAAATGACTTGCTGTCTTTTGATTTGTACAGACAGGGATCGCTGTCTGATTTGTTGAACCCCACAGATTTGATCCACTCTGTAAAGGTGCCGTACCAATTTTTAGGCGACTGTTTGAGTCCATATAGGCTCTTCTTGAGTCTCAGGAATTGACATGTTCTTGGACATCCCTGTAGTGTTTGAATGATAACTTCTTCATCCAAGGGCACGTGCAGAAATGCCGCCTTTACATCATATTGTTTGATGTTCAGTTTATTCTTCAAGGCAAGCAAAATAATTGCTCTTAATGAGGCTATCTTACCTGTCGGAGCAAAGGTCTTGTCAAAGTCCAGGCCGTGAATTTGGTTGAACCCCTTGACGCAAATCCATGCCTTGTGTATAACAGTATCGTTGTGGGCATTATCCTTGATCCTGAATATCCATGTCGTTTCCAGTGGATTCATTGGAGTTTCACCCTTGTAATCCTCCCATACTTCAAACAATTCACACTGATCCATTTCTTTCTTTATGGCTGCATCCCATTTAGGTCTGTCCGTGAATTTTCTGGCTTGTTTGAAAGTTTTTGGTTCAAAGTAATGATGGAAGCCATATTGTTGAGGGGGTTTGATGGAAGATCTGTTGCAAAGGGATCTTCTGATTGGTCTTTCAGCGGTTTCTGGAGGTTGGACTGTTTGACCGAGAGGTTGATTTCTACTTGGTGTGTCTTCTGAGCTAGATTATGACTCGGAGACGCCGCTTGACACTTCTTCTTCTGAAGAATTTACTTCAGCTGGAGGATTACGGTAGTTCATCCGGTTGTTGATAGGATCATTGCTAGTTTTGACAGGTTCTTCAGTTATTGATGGATCCTTATCAATCATTTCATTGGTGTTGAAGTCAAGATCCATTGTTGATTTGATCCCTAGCTGGTCCACCAAGTGCTTGAGAAAACGGATGTGTTTTGATTTTAGAATTAGCCCGTTAGGCATGAGGACTTGGTACAAGAGAAATTTGGGGTTATACCCAATGAGCTTTCCCTCTCTTCCCTTGGGTTCAAATTTTGCGCCCTTTATTCCTTTTTGATTCAACACTACCGTGGTGACTCCGATTGGTTGAAGATAGTTGGGAGGCAATTTATTTTTTTTGATTAGTTCCAAAGGAGATTGGTCCTGACCGTCTTCTGGGATTTTGTTGAGACTGAGACAACAGGACTTAAGAACTTCTGACCAATACTTTTGAGGTAGGTGGGTGGAGCTCAAGGTTGACCTGACGCTTTCAAAAATGGTTCAATTGGCTCTTTCAGCTCTGCCGTTGTGTTCGGGGTGATACGGTTCAGTGACCAGTTGGTTAATGAATTTCTCGTTGAAGTATTTTGCAAACCTTGTGTTAACAAATTCCGATCCCCCGTCCAAACAAACCGTTGAAGGGTAGTACCCGCAAATGTTCTTTTGTTTCTCTATAACTTCAATTAATACTGGAGTTACATTGTCCTTTCCATGAAGGGGAATGCCGGAGAGGTAACCGGAATGGTTGTCCACAACAGTTAATATATATTTGTTGTTTCTGTGCGATTCTGGCGTAATTGGTCCAATGCCGTTGAGATGAATTTTTTCAAAAGGTTTGGTGGCAGAGGTGGAGGTTGCTTTGAACGGGCTCTTGGTTATTTTGCAAATTAGGAAGTCCTTGCATTCAAAGTTGCCTTTCTTGGAAAATTTGAGTTGGATTCCCTTGATTTTAGCAAGGCGACCGAGCAAGGCATGGCCGTAGGAGAGATGAAGGTCCTTCAGAGTCCTCAAGTCTTCATGGGTGGTCCAGTAGCACTTGTCATTGCCAATCTTACGTGGTCAATATAGGACAAAAAGATTGTCAGTGATTGACCCTTGACAGATCTTTTTGCCGGCCTTGTTAAGTTCGGAGTGGCCTGATTTGGCCTTCAGGGTGCAGCCTTGATCCAGAAGTTTGCCCGGGCTTACAAGATTGACTACAATGTTGGGGACGAATAGACAATTTGACAATGTGATTTTTTGATCCCTCCAAGATAATTTGACTGTTCCAAGACCCAGGATAGGTAAGTTCGCTCCAGCCTTTCCAGTGGTTATGTGTTCTCCAGAGTAATTGTCAAGTGTGATGAAGAATCTTTTGTCGTTGAAAATGTGGGCAGAAGCACCACTGTCAATCAGGATGTTCTTCTCTTCTCCAATTTTGGAGTTGATCCACCTGGTGATGAATGCGTGGTAGTGAGCTGATTCTTGATTTTTTTTCTGCTTCTCCTTCCATTTGTTTTGGTTTTCCCTCCACCAATTGGGAGCTTTCTCTGGATGAAGATGAAAGCATTCGGACTCTGAGTGATTTCTGCCTTGCTTTGGATTGTGATACCCATCTATGCATTGGCTGGATAAGGCGTTTTTTGTCTTGGTTCTCATGGTGGTTAAGGCTGTGTCTGACGTTCCTTGTGCGGTTCCTTTTTCGGAGCTTTCAGCCTTGACTTCATTATGGTATTGTACAAGATGGTTGCAGACAAACTCCACGGAGATTTCTTTGTTGGAGTGCATGAGTTGACGCTTCAGATCTTGGAGGGTTGATGGGAATTTGAACATAGTTAAGTATGCAAGAATGTCATTGGTTAAATCAATGCCTATATCTATAATTTTTTTGATGGAGGTTTTGACATTTGTGACAAAGTCCAAGATCTCGTTTTCTTTGAAGGTGAGATGTAGGAAGTCATTGAATATTCTTGCTTGATTAGATGCCTGAGAAGATGAAAATCGTTCCTTGATTGATTTCCAGATGTCCTTGGTGGAGTTGATATTGGCCGCGCTGATAACATTGTTGTGAGTTATTGAGTCTACCTTGGAAATAAGCAGAAGTTGAATTTTGTCATTGTCTAGAGAGGATAACAATTTGGAGGTTTACTCGAGTGTGTCCAATACTCCTCTGAGCTTGAGCAAGGCTTTCATTTTGTCTTTCCATATCCCATAATTCTCTTCCGTCAGTAAGGGCGTTGTCTCAAGAGCCGTTTGAGCATGGCCTGTCGGAACAAGTCCGTCAAGAATCCCGGTCCTGATGCCATAGTTGTTGTCTTGTTGGTTGAGTGGAGCCTTTGGCTTTTAACCGTATAAATTCAATTGATGAATGAAACAACAAGCTGTGACAAATATCAACAAAGATGGAGTTCAGAATGAGGAACAAGATTGGTAGATGATGAGACGTGGAGAGATTGAGAAAACCAACACGACGAGGATGTTACCCAAGTAGCCTATGGCTATATGAGAGGGAATGAAGAAGAAATGACTTGGCTGGATTGGGAAAGGGTGTTTTGATGAGTTGCGTCCAGATTGATCTTCAGTCAAAGATGGTCTTACCAATAGAGGACAATGCCTGCTTTGATGACCAAAGTTTGAGTGCTGAGGTTCGTAGGTGACTGAATGGAATGAGAGCTTTCCAGAAGAAGAAAGGAAGAAAAAGGAAGACAAATGAAAAACAGAAATAAAGAGATGAAAGAGTAAAAACAAAAAAAGGAAATTGAGTTGGTGAGTTTTGTTGGTTGTTTGTTCCTCTTCCGTGTTTGTTCGAAGTGGGGTGCTTTCCAGAGCTAGACTTCAGATCAATATGAGCGCACGCGCGGGAGCGGAGGCCCCGCGGTTACCGCGGCCGTGAGAGCAAGAGTTGTCCGTGGGATTTATGAGTTCATTCTTATGATGCTCATCCCTCAATCATCTTTACAACCCCAAATTGCCTCCACCTAAGGCCATACTCCTTCATACTGCTGTCATTGTTGCCTGGCACACCCATGTCCTTGTGATCCTGCATCAACCATCCCCACTGCCAAAACTCCAGCTTCAAAATCAAATTAAAACTCTCCCATTGTCTTTTAAACTTGACTTACTGTCCCCAAACTCTGGCATCTCCACTCACTCATCCTTCTTCATCCCTCCTTTTGTATCCCTTGATCCCTCATTCATTGTTCCTTCATCACCCCTTCCTTGTTCCATTCCCAATCCATCTTTCCTTTCCCTATTCCTTGCCTATCCATCCTTGACATATCCTCCATTCATTCCCAACCCTCCATTCATCCCCAAAAACTTCCTCCTGTTATATACCTCCAAATCTCCCCTACCACCATCAACTCATCATCATTCATCATCTCAAATTGTTACAAACCAAGCTACCTCAATCATCCTGAACTCAACAATCAACTCACTGTCATTGATCCATCCAAATCTCTGCAAATCTAAAACTCAATTCCAATATCTCTAGTCCCTCAACACCAACTAACACATCATTTTATATTCATTTGATCAGATGTGAGAAACAGCCAACTATCAAATTTTTTTTGTCTCAATTTCTGTCCTCATCATGTTCCATCTTCTCCAGATCTCCCAAATCCATTTGGTCTCCTTGTGTTTATTTTGCATCTCATTATCATTCTCCTTTCCAAGAAATTCCAGGGTAAGAATATTTTTGAAAAAAATTTGCTTTACCAACTCCCTGTTTCTCATATGTTGACGCTCCCTATTGTTCTCAATTACATTGGTCTTAGTTTTAAATAAAGCCCAATTTTGTTGTTTCATACCTTCAACTTTTCACAGGCAAAAGCCAAAAAGGCACACCCTGTTATTGATCTAGCCAAGCAAATAACCCACAAACCACAGACCAATGGAATCCACTCAAAATCTCCTTAAGACCCCTCACCAATTCTATTCCCAGCCTCACCAACTCCAATTTCTCCCTATGGCGATTGAAGATCCATAAAATTCTCTCCCTGAAAGGCATTTCCCACTGGCTCAACTCAACTGAACCAGAAAAATGTCCCCCCAAAGTCAATCTTGAAATTGTTTGATATATTGTTGCAAAGCTGGACAACCAAATGTACATAAACTGCGTAAAGGAGCACCTACTTACAATGGTATCATGCTATGGAGATCCACCAATGAATATTATGCCTCATCCCAAACCACAAATTTGTGACGAGTTTTCTTCAACTTCCTTAATCTTCAGCTTGACCCCAAGAAAGTGGACAAGTTTATCACCAATGCAAGGGCATGTTTACTTCAAATTTCCAAAATTGGAATACAGATGAACAACAACATAGTGGCCTACCTTCTTCTCTATAAATTCACTCCCCAACTCAATCATCTCAAAACCACTATCACTCACTCCCTCAGAAATGCTAAAATTGACTGAGAAGTTGTACTTTGACACTTAAATCAAGTCAAGAAAAACGTTGTTGCAAATTGCTATGCATCTTCCATGCTCAACAAAAATAACATGATGAAATGCAAACCTACATGGCACAACCGGCCATGACTGCAGTAAGTGTTAATGGCTCTATCAACATCTTTGCCCCAATGCAGGACAGAATAACAGACTTGGATTGGGACCCATATCAACCTAATCCCCTTCACAAACTCCAAAGGGCTCCTCAACACATCTTGCCTACACATTTACAATGGCCAAATCCCAATCACTTGACCAAAATTGCATCCTCCTTGACTCCGGTGCCTCCAACAGCATGTTCAATTGCCCATATTTCTTCTCTCAAATCCTATCTGATAACACTGAGATTCAAACTGGAAACCTGGACGCACCAATACCATTGCTTGGAATTGGAACAGCAAAGCTAACCACCAATCTTGCAACCCTGAATATCCAAAGCTGGCTTTACATTCCAGATCTTGCAGTCAAACTTGTATCACTAGGTCAATTAATTCAGAAAGGCTGCTCTCTCAACCTTTGTTCTCCCCACCAATTTGTTGTCACCTTCAATGGCAAGAGTGGGTCAATCAAAGAGAGCCTTCTCTTCATTGAAGAATTCCCTTCCTTATCTTGTTCTCCCTCCTTCTCTTTTATCTCCCTCTCAACTATGAAAGCTTTTGAATTAAAACCTATGAATTTCCAAGACCAGCAGAGCTAACAGAAACAATAAAATGAAACTTCCAGCAAAATTATACAATAGAAAAGTTAATTAAAGAATGTCACCAGATCTTACTCAATGAGAGAGAGTTGTTGAAATTTAGGCGTTATAGAGAAGTAATCAAAAATAAAAGGATAAAAAAGAAGGATAAACTGAGGACATAAAAGAGAGAAAACAAGGTAAGCGTCATAATGAATGAATTGAGTTGATTTGATATCTCACAGCTAGACAGGAACTGATAGAGTAGAATATTGAGGTTGAGCTCAATTATAGAAGGTATTTGAGGATTGGTTGACTTGGTTAAGAGGAGACGGAGGCGACAATGAGTAAAATTGAAGTCAGATTGATTGGGAAGTTTGAATTGAATTGGGAAATTTGAGATGAGTTTGAAAAAGGTGGTTCCATAATTGGATGTTATGCAATAGAGAGAGATGAGAAGAGGAAGAAAGGAGGAGATCAGAAGGATTGGAAGAAAAGAATGAAGATGGGAAAGAAATAGGAAAGGAGGAAGAATGAAGTCGAAGAGGAAGGGATGAAGGATGAGAGGGTGGAAAGACAAGAAGGAAGAGAGGGGTAGATGATGAGTGGTAGCATGAAGAATTGTCCCCAAGTCTGGAGAACGTGAGAGCAGAAGTTGAAGCTGAACAAGGAAGGCGGAGGGTTGGAATTGAAGTGTCTTCACTGGAGGGTAGTTGCGCTAGTGCGCGAGTTGAAAAGAAATGAGAAATAATTGAAAAGAAATGAGAAAGAAAATGATGGGAGAGAGCTATTAAAGGGAAAAATGATGACACTCCGCCGTGTCTAGATGTGAGAAAGGACATCTGATGTGAGATTGATAACAGAGGCTTTACAAGAAGGTTTAGTAAGGGAATCAGCTCTCATATTTGAGGAAGTTAGGAGATGAGTGATTAAATTTTTATTTTTCTTTTGTTCACAAAGCCATTTGATTTGTGTGTCCACATGTTTGAGAGCACTGTGGTGAGATTCTAAATTTACAAGATCATGAAGGGCTTTGTTTTCAATAAAGGAACAGTAAAATAACTGAATTTGAGGATTGAGTTCAAGCAAGAGATTTTGCATCCACATTTTTTCTTGAGTGGCCAGCAATAGAGCTTTTAGTTTGCCTTTGGTTGAAGAGAGGGAAATGCTAATTTGAAGTTTTCTATGCCAAGCCACGGCAAAACCGTACAATTTGATAATAAATCTGGTGTGAATTCTTCTGGTGATAGGATTGTTGCCACCATCAGAGTTGCTATAGCATTCAAGACTGTATTTAAATGAATTTGATTTGAGTTTGAGTCCAAGATTGTGAGTGTTTTGAACATATTGCCAGGTGTGTTTTGCTTCAATCCAATTGGAGATTCCTGGTTTGTTATTGAATCAAGAAAGAGATGAAACTGCGTAAGAGAGATCTGGGCGAGTATGAGAGGCAATGTAATTTAGAAATCTAATGGCGGAGCGGTAGTTTATATTAAGTTCATTGAATTTGGAAGCTTCATCATCCAAGGCAGGGGTCAATTTGATGTTAGGAGTTAATGGAGTAGTGATTGGTTTAGCTTTGGTTAGTCCTAATTCTTCAAAAGCAGTATTGATATGAGAGGGTTGGTGAAGATGTGGTGTATTGTTGGAGTAAATAATTTGATTTCCAAGGATTTTGGAGACGGTTCCTTGATGAGAAAATCTGCATTTTTTCTTGATTTGACTACAGAAGTCTCTTGAATTTCCCATGACAAGTAAATCATCAACATAAACAAATACAAATAAAGAAATAGGGAGATTGATGTAGAGACAAGGGTTGGAAGAAGATACAGAGAATCCAGATAGGAGCAACCATTCTTTTAAGTTATCATACCAACTCTTTGGCGCTTGTTTAAGACCATAGAGGGCCTTACGAAGCTTAAAGAAGGGGTAATTTGTGTTTATTCCTTCAGGGCAATTAATATAGATTTCTTCTTCAAGAGGGGCGTGCAGGATGGCCAATTTAATGTCCCGCTTAGTTATAGAAAGATTGTGATGCAAAGCATAAATCAAGAGAGTGCAAAGAGTGTTGATAAGGCCAGTAGGGGCGTAATTTTCACCATAGTCTTAGAATTCTTGTTGTCAAAATCCTTGAACACAAAGAAAAGACTTGTATATAATTCCATCACCATTTGGATCATCCTTAATTTGATAAACCAACACGGTGGTTAAGGCACGTTTGCCATCAGGAAGTGAGAAAACACCTTCCCAAACGTTCAAGGATTCAATTCCTTCTTCTTCAACTTTCATCAACTTGATCCATTTGGTTTTTTCAAAAGAATTGAGCACATTGTTGTAATTCTTGGGGATGATTCTGGTTAGGAATCCATAGCGAAGAGGCTTTTGAAGGGTAGTTTGATCTCTCAGATTTCTTCCTTCAGTTTGAGTTAAGTTGGAGGAGATGAATTCAGCTGATTGATTGGAATCTGATTCTTCATCATGGTTGGAAGAGTTTGATGAGTTGGAGTTAAGATGATTGGAGGAAGCCTGAGAGTCAGAAAGAGAGGAATTATGGGGATTATGAATAGGAGAAGGTGGAGTAGAAGGATCAATATTTGGATTCGAGCTTTTGGAGTTTAAGATCTCTATTAACGGTTCAACATGATTGAGACAGTTATCAAATGGGGAGGAAGAGGAAGTGACATCAAGAGAGTGGCGAAATTTGAGTGATTCAAAAATTTTAACATGCTTGGTACAAAAAGTTTGACCAAGATCAGGGCAGTATAACCTATAGGAATTAATTTTGGGATCAAATCCAACAAGAATGCCTTCAATTCCTTTTTTGGCAAACTTGATGGGGTTGGATTGTTGATTGAGTATAATGGTTTTAGCTCCCAAAACTCAAATGAGTTCCAATTTGGGTTGTCTTCCAGTCCACAAGAAGAAAGGAGAAATTTTTGAGAATTTTTTTGGAGAGAAATTGAGAATGAGACAGCAGCCAATAAGGATTTCATCCCAAAGATAATTGGGGATATTCATATCAATGATGGCGGTGCGAGCCATTTCTATGAGAGTTTGATTAGCTCTTTTGGCGATGGCGTTGTGTTGAGGTTTATAGGGTTCTGAGGTGCTATGATGGATCCCAGATTCAGAAAAGAAATTTTCAAGCTTGCTGTTGACAAACTCCCCTCCATTATTGGAGTGGAACTTTTTCAGAATTCAACCAAATTTGTTGGAGTGAATATTGATGAATTTAATGATTTCATCCCCAATGTCGGACTTGAAGCAAATTGGAATGCAAGTTTTAAATCCTGAGAAATCGTTGGTAAGAAGAAGGAAGTAGCAACATCCTGACTTTGATCTGGGTTCAATGGGACCACATACGTTGGCATGAATCAATTCAAAAGGGAATGAAGTTTTAGGAAATTGTTTGTCAAACGGTAGTTTATGTATCTTCCCAAGGGCACAGGAAGTACATTTTAAATCTTCCCAGCGTATGTGATTGAAGCTTCAAGAAATAAGTTTAGTTTGCTCAAGATGGGGATGGCCAAAGCGTTTGTGAATTGTGGGAAACGATAGGAAGGTTTTTTCCGGCCTGTTGTTGTTGGTTTTGTCTACTTCAACAACAAATAGGTTGTCAATGATTCTGCCATTCATGATTGGGTTTTTATTGTAGGAGATTTTGAATTCATTCATGTTGGTCAATGACAAAGTGCAAACTTGTAAAATCAGTTGTCCTGAAGAAATGAGGTTTGCTGCTAGATTGGGAACGTAGAGGGAATTTGTTAGGTTTAGAGAAGCCTGCCTGGTGTTCAACCTTGCGGTTCCTCTCCCTTTGGAAAATAGTGTTAATTTTATTTGTCCCGTTCCTATTTCCATGTGATTGGGAAAAATCTGGTGAAAGAAATGTGGATTGTTGAACATACAGCAGGAGGCTCCAGAGTCAAGGAGAATATGATTTGGATGTAGAGATAGAGAATGAGTCATACCAAAATTGAAGGAAAGTTGAGCGGTGGCAAAAGGGGCGCTTGAGCTGTTGGATTGAGCAGAGGAGGAATACCCGGGTCTTAGGTGAGGAAAGAGCCACCAGCATTTTTCTTTAGTATTGGCGGCCTTTGGATTATTCCAGTTAGGCTTACATCGAATCACTTCTTGTTTGGAGATCATCCCCAAGGCCTGTGAACCAGTAGCAAATTCATTTTTAATTTGATTGAGGTGCCGTAGCACCGTATCAGCATCAATTTGAGTGTTGCCAAGTGAGTGAGTTATGGTGGTTTTGAGGTGATTGAGCTGAGAAGGAAATTTATAGAGAATGAGATAGGCTATTATGTTGTCATCCATTTTTATTCCAATTTCCAATATTTGCATGAGACAAGCCTTGATGTTGGTTATGAATTTGTCCACAAATTTGGGATCAAATTGGAGGTTTAAGAAGTTGAAGAAGACTCGAGATCAGTTTGCTGTGAGGGATGGGGCGTAGTATTTGTTTATTGATTGCCAGAGTTTGATACCGTTTCTCAAGCAGTCTTCTTTGACAAAATTTATATAAGTTTTATTGTCTAGCTCAGCTAAAATGTAACCTACAATCTCCAGATTTATGTCAATTGGACATTTTTTGGAATCTTTGGTATGTAGCCAATGATCAATTCCTTTCAAAGATAAGATGGTGAGAATTTTTGAAAGCTAGAGTGAAAAATTTGAGTGGGAAAGATGGGGAATAGATTCGGTAAGGGTTTTGATGAGAAACGCCTGTGATTTGGCTGGTCCAGTGTCCTCCATGTTGAAATCGCCTGGTTAGCTCAGTTTTTAGAGCGTTTGGCTTTTAACCGTGAAAGCTTTTGAATGAAAACCTATGAATTTCCAAGACCAGCAGAACTAACAGAAACAATAAAATGAAACTTCCAGAAAAATTATACAATAGAAAAGTTAATTAAAGAATATCACCAGATCTTACTCAATGAGAAAGAGTTGTTGAAATATAGGCGTTATAGAGAAGTAATCAAAAATAAAAGGATAAAAAAGAAGGATAAACTGAGAACATAAAAGAAATAAAACAAGGTAAGCGTCATAATGAATGAATTGAGTTGATTTGATATCTCACAGCTAGGCAGGAACTGATAGAGTAGAATATTGAGGTTGAGCTCAATTATAGAAGGTATTTGAGGATTGGTTGACTTGGTGAAGAGGAGACGGAGGCAACAATGAGTAAAATTGAAGTCAGATTGATCGGGAAGTTTGAAGTGAATTGGGAAATTTGAGATGAGTTTGAAAAAGGTGGTTCCATAATTGGATGTTATGCGATAGAGAGAGATGAGAAGAGGAAGAGAGGAGGAGATTGGAAGGATTGGAAGAAAATAATGAAGATGGGAAAGAAATAGGAAAGGAGGAATAATGAAGTCAAAGAGAAAGGGATGAAGGATGAGAGGGTGGAAAGACAAGAAGGAAGAGAGGGGTGGATGATGAGTGGTAGGATGAAGAATTGTCCCAGATTCCGGAGAACGTGAGAGTGGAAGTTGAAGCTGAACAAGGAAGGCGGAGGGTTGGAATTGAAGTGTCTTCACTGGAGGGTAGTTGCGCAAGTGCACAAGATTAAAAGAAATGAGAAAGAATTGAAAAGAAATGAGAAAGAAAATGATGGGAGAGAGCTATTAAAGGGAAAAATGATGAAAAACTATTCAAAAAAGGTTCTGTCATCCTCACCTTGAGAGGACCAAAATCCTATCAAAGAAGTTTTCCAACCTCAAGTGGGATCAAGTTGACAGTGTCTCCTGGGCAAAGGGCAAGATCCATTGACTGCCTTTCACCAATCATCTTCCCCCCAGTGAGAACACCTTTGAACAGATCCATGCAGATGTTTGCGGACCAATCAATCCTTCTTCCCTTTCTGGCTCTTGATACTTCCTGCTTCTGATTGACAACTTTTCTAAGTTCAAGACCTGCATTCCAATTTGAAACAAGTCCAATGTCACCAATGAAATCATCAATTTTGTCAAGTTACATGCAAATCAGACCCAAAGAATGATAAAAAACTTTCATTCCAACAATGGAGGAGAATTTATAAATAATTGTGTATGCACTTTCTTTGTTGACAACAGTTTGAAGAACACCTCATCTGAACCCTACACTCCTCAGCAAAATCCCATTGCTGAAAGGGGAAATTGATCAATCCTCAAGGCAACCAAAACAACAATGCTCAACATGAAGATCCCTCTTTTCCTTTTGGATGAGATACTCATCAGTTCATGCCAAGTCCTCAAAATTATTTCCCCAGAAAAAGGAAAGGCCTCCGCTCACATGATGTGGAAGTTAAACCTCCTAAAATTCACTTCATAAGAATTCTTGGATCAAAGACTGTTGTTCTTACTCAATCATCCCACTCCAGCATACTTAAGGAAAAGGAGTCTCAAGGTATTCTTGTTGGCTTCAACACTGAATTGAACTCATACAAAATCAATTTTTCCGGCTCTTGGAACATTTTTTGCTCCAAAAATGTTAGAATCTTTGAAAATATTCCTTTCCCCGACTCCTGTCATGACACCATCTCCTGCTTAGATTCCCCATTTCATTCCCTTCTACACGCTGATAAAACACTTGCTGAAATACTTAATTCCAATCTTCCCGCAGCGGGTACCTCAAATCCTTCCATAAATTCCACTCCCCTTTCACCTGATTCATACAGCCATACTAATCCCTTGCTCAACCTCTTGCCATCAACATTCAACTCTCAGAACAACACTACCACTTATGCCGCCAACTCTACTTTTGAGTCCACTCCAACCAACCAGTCTGATGAAAAATCCACTCAAAACATTCCAACTCCACCTGAAGAATCCACCAAACCCCAGTCTCCATCAATCCCCTGCTCACTCACTCTGCAATTGATCTACCATTTTTCAACCTCAAAGATATGGGTTCATTTCCCAATCAACTCCAAAAAACTATGATGAAGCAACTTGTTCAGAAGACAAGGACAAGTGGATCAAGTCCACGAATGAAGAACCCAACGGGATAAATCTTCTGAATGTTTGGGAAGGCTTTGAGTCACTACCAAATGGCAAGAAATCCCTCAGCAATGTCTGGGTCTATTGCATCAAGGACAAACCAGAAAGCTCTGGAATCCATTTAAATTCACTTCTTTCTTTTCAAGGATTCAAACAATTAGAATTCTTCAAATATGGCAAAACCTATGCCCTTACAGGCTCAATCACCACCCTCTGTACCCCACTTGTCTTTGCTCTCCACCATAATCTAACCATTTGAAAAATGGAAATTAAGTCCGCTTTGCTTCACTCTCCCCTCAATGAGGATGTTTACATCAAAACTCCTCTAGGCTACAACTCTCCTTTTCCCTACCTGAAACTCAACAAAGAGCTCTACGGATTGAAGAAAGCTCCAAAAAGTTGGTACAAAAATTTGAAGAGTTGGCTACTAAGCCAAGGATTTACAACCTCCAGTGCCAATCCTTGCCTGTACATTGACAGCACAAATTTTTTGTACATATTTGTTTATGTTGAAAACCTACTAATCATTGGAAACTTGGAGAAATTCAGGGACAGAATTAAATCAAAATTCAAAATCTCTCATGACGGGCCCTTGATTAAGATCCTTGGAAATCAACTTGTTCAAAAAAAGGATGCCCTTGGACTACTACAACCAAATCAAATTGAAACTGGGCTCTTTGAGCTGGGTCTTGCCAAATGCAAGCCCATCAATACTCCAGCCACCCCCAATGTAAAACTCAGCCCTGCAACTGATTCCAATCACCAAGCCTTCCTTTGACTCAACATCAACTACCAATCTTTAACCGGATTTCTGAACTTCATAGCCAGTAGGACCCGTCTGGATGTCTCCTATGTGGTATCCAATCTATCCCAATTCAATTTCAAGCCCGTCATGTCCCACTGGACCAAGGCCAAAAACATATGGCAATATCTCAAAACCCCAAAGAACCTTGCTCTGCAACTCCAAAATACAAAGTTTCAATGCAACATTGAAGTCTATAGCAACTCTGACGGTGGAAATGATCCAGAACAAGTAAAAGCCACACTGGATACTTAGTCCTACTGTACGGGTGTTCAGTCTCTTGGCACAGAAAGTTGCAAAACAAAGTCTCCCTATCATCCACCAAAGGCAAACTTAAAGCGCTGGTGCTTGCAACTCAAGAGAAGATCTGGCTAACTATGCTACTGAGTGAAATGAATCCCTCCCTCAAGCTCACTCCTGCCTCATTCATCAAGAATAAAGCACTTCATGACTTAGTCAATAAATATTCACATCATAGAGGACTTAAACATTTCAATACACAAACAAAGTGGCTCAGAGAGCAAAAGGCAAATCACTGGCTCATCACTCAACTCATCCTCTTCAAAATAATGTTGGCGGACTCTCTAACCAAGCCTGCCCTGGGAAGTTCTGTTGTAAATCTAAAATATTCCATAATTTTTTCTGGCATCTGATCACAGTGGTTTGTTTTCATTGTTGCCTGGCACACCCGTGTCCTCGTGATCCTGCATCAACTATCCCCGGTGCAAACACTCCAGCTTCAAAATCAGATGACAACTCACCCATTGTCTTTCACCTTGACTTACTGTCCCAAAACTCAGGCATCTCTGATCACTCATCCTTCTTCATCCCTCCTTCCTTCTTCCTTGATCCCTCATTCATTGTTCCTTCATCCCCCCTTCCTTATTCCATTCCCAATCCATCTTTCCTTGCCCTATTCCTTGCCTATCCATCCTTGACATATCTTCCATTCATCAACAAACCTCCATTCATACCCAACACCTTCCTCCTGTTATCTACCTCCAAATCTCCCTTAAGAACATCAACTCATCATCATCCATCTGCTCAAATCCCTACAAACCAAGCTACCTCAATTATCCTTACCTTGACCATCAACTCACTGTCATTGATCCATCCGAATCTCTGCAAATCCAAAACTCAATTCCAATATCTCTAGTCCCTCAACACCAACAAACACATCTTTCTATATTCATTTGATCAGATGTGAGAAACAGCCAACTATCAAATTCCTATTTTCTCAATTTCTTTCCTCATCATGATACATCTTCTCCAGATCTCCCAAATCCATTTAGTCTCCTTGTGTTTATTTTGCATCTAATTATCATTCTCCTGTCAAAGAAATTCCTGGGTAAGAATCTTGTCACGACCATTTTCTTTACAAATTGGAATCCCACTTTCTCATATGTTGAAGCTCCCTATTGTTCTCAGGTCCATTGGTCTTGGTTTGAAATAAAGCCCACTATTGTTGTTCCATACCTTTAACTTCTCACATACCAAAATCACCAAGAAGAGAATCAAGATTGTGATCTAGGTTAGACTCATTTCAGAGATTTAAAACAAGAATAGGAGAAAAATGAGAAGGCTGGAAATAACAAGGAAAAGAAGAGAAAACAGATCCAGAGAGAGAAGAAATATTTTTAGGATTTTAGGATTTTTCATTTTTTTGATTTTTAATCTTATTTGGATGAGAAGGAAATGATGAGAAAAAAGAAAATCATGCCTCTGAGACAGAATTTGATCCTTGAGTTAAAGTCTGAGGCTTTGAAACAGTTAAATTGATTGAGAATCCAGAAACAAAGTAAATACACAAAGCTAGCTGTAGACAAGATTGCAAGACAATGACATGATTGGGTCAGGCAAGGCACAAGTGATGAAAGATCAAGTATGAGAAACAAAAGTTGGGTCATACCAGGCAGGCATGGGGGAGAGGTTGAATTAGTCTTGTTTGGGTAGTTAGTTGAAGGAAGTTTGAATTGAGGTCATGGTTGGGGTGCCAAGGTAAGAAGTCAAGAATGAGTTGGATTGAGAAGAAGTGAAAGAAAGGTGGTGAAGGATGGGATCTTGATGAGTGAGTTGATAGTTGAGTTGAGTTTAGTTGATGAGCTATGAGTCCAAGATAATGGTTGTTTGTGTTTGAGTTGGTTCAAGTTTTATGGTAAGGCAGTAGTTGTTTGTCTAGTGTAGTTGTCAGTTAGGAGTTGCGCGACTATGCCCCTTGACAGTTGTAGGTTGAAATTCCAACACCTGTCTGTGACTGGTGAGATACAATGGTACAACACATGGAGATGAGGAGACAAAAGAATTAAAAAAGGAATTTTATTTGAGGGAAACAAAATGAGAAAAGAAATATTTTCAATTGCTTGAGTAACATTCAACCACTAGCTTGAGACTGTGGACAGAGAAGGATTTGGTCAGCGCATCTGCCGTCATGGATTGCAAGCAAATAAGCTTCAATACTTATGTTTCCCTGAGTAAGCTTGTCCCGGATGCCCTTGGTTTTGAGGTTGAGGTGATGAGTTTTTGATTTTGAGCCAAATTTTCAAAATTTATTGTCTAGGCCGCTATTATCAATCTTGAAGGGAATGGTCTTGACAGTTACGCCAAAAATATCTTTGATGAGCGCCTTGATCCACGTGGCCGCATGAAAGCCATCAACGAAGGCGTTCAATTTGGCATCAGTTGAGGACAAGGATATGTCTTGTTGCCTGCAGCTGTTCCATGCAATTAGACTGATGCCTGCTAGGCAGAGATACCCGGATTGCGATTTACAAGTAAGTGTTTCATCTTGCCAGGAAGCGCCTGTGTAAATTTCCATCAGTAGTTTTTAAGTGTTGAATGCAAGCCTAAGAGAGAGCCCCTTGGTAGTTTTGAGTTAGCACCACGTCCTTTTTAGTTTTTTCCAGTGGTTTAACCCCAGGTTTGCTGAGAATTGCGCCAGGCTTGAGACCGCAAAGCTGATGTCTGCACGGGTGTAGCAGGTGATGTGGTTGAGTAGGCCTACTGCTGAACAAAAGTTGATATTCAATTCTTTGAATCTTTCATGGTCCTTGTCCAAAGCTTATTGAATTTGTAGTCCTGTAGTTAGTGGTGAAGCTACATCCTTTGCTTTGGTAAGTCCTAGTTCCTCCAGGCCTGTGCTTATATGATTGTGCTGGCTTAGACAGATCAAATCCTTACCAAGCTCAATCTTCATGCCCAGGATGGTTTTGGGAAGTTGAGACATCAACCCAGCAAATTTATTTAGAAATTTCATTTTGAAATTGGCGCCTTCACCCACCAGGATCAGATTGTCCACATGAAAGAATAACCCTGAGTTTCCATCTTGCAATATGTTTAAGCAGGGATTGCAATTTGATTCTGAGAAGATGATTGTTTTTAACCACTTGGTAAGGGTTTCATACCAATTCTTAGGCAATTTCTTCAGGCTATATAGAGATTTGTTGATTTTGAGGAGTTCAGCAGTGCAATTTGAACATTTTGGAGTTTGTATGATGATTTCTTTGTCTATTGGCCCATTGAGAAACGCGCTATTCATGTCAAATTTTCAAATGGGAACTTTGGCCTTAAGAGCATATAGTAAGAGAAGTTTAAGCGTAGATGGTTTACCAGTTGGTGAAAAGGTCTTGCAGTAATTGAGGCCTTCTACCTGGTTAAATCCTTGTACGCAGAGCCTCTCCTTAAATTTGATTGGTTCACCATTGCAGTTTTCTTTGATCCTATACGCCCAGGTAGTGTTGAGGTATTTTGAGGGAACAGGTCCATGGTAATTGTCCCGTACGTTTAGTGCCTCAATAGTTGATAGTTCTGTTTCCATTGTGTTTATCCATTTGGAACACTCCTCACCTGCAATGCTTGTTCATAGTTTTTTGGCTTGTAGTAAAGGTAAAAACTGTAATGCTGGGGTCTTTTGAGGCTGGATTGGTCCCATAGTGCCCTCTTAGCAAGAGGCTCCAGTTTGCAAACTTGCAGTGATTGTGGACTTGAGCTTCTTGCGGGCATGGGATCCAATATCAAAGGTAGAGCAGTTGAGGTTGTTTGACCAAGATCTTCTACTTCCAAATCAAATGGAGAATCAAATCCGGATCCAGAGTTTGAAGATTCCAAATCTTGATCTTGCCAGTCTTGGTACCCCCTCCAGTTGGGATTTTGGTTGGGTTGAGTTTTTCCTGAGGTGATTTGGGTAGGATTTTTGCTCACTGGTTCAATTGGGGCTTCCTGCTCCTCTTCTTTGACAGGATACAATGGTGAGCCTCAGTTTTGATGATCCATCTTTAGGAAAAAAACATGTTTTGTTGAAATTAGGGCCCCTTCTCTTGTTAGAACACAGTAGGAGAGCAGAAGGGGGTTAGAGCCTACTAGAATTCCCTCAACACCTTTGTGATCAAATTTCAGGGACTTCCTCCTTCTTTTTAGGAGGAATACGCATTGATTTCTTAATGGTTGAGCAAAGGTTGAGGGAATTGAGTAACTGTGAACTAGCTTCCAGGCCATCTCTTCATTCTCTCCTCTTGGTATTTGATTTCACATGAGACAGCTACCCTTTATAATTTCATCCCAGACGTTACCTTGAATTTTCCCGTCCTTGAGTATGGACCTAGTTGATTCAACTATGGTATGGTTGGCTTTCTCGGCTCTCCCGTTATTCTGAGGATGGTAAGGCTTGGAAATCATCTGGAAAATATGTTTGGTCTGGAGAAAGGAAGTCAGCTTGAGGTTAGTGAATTTGGTTCCACCATTGGAGCAAACTTCAGATGGGTAGCAGCCTCTTTGGTTCAATTCCTTCTCAATGAGATCAATAAGAACTTCAGCTGTTTCATGTTTGGATGCCAGTGGAAAAGCCGCTAGGTATCCTGAAGCATTTTCAACCAAGGTCAGCGCATACTTATTGCCATGCTTGGATTGGGGGTTAAGAGGCCCAATGAGGTCAAGGTGAATTCAATCAAACACTTTCTTTACCGGGGTTGAAGTTTGATTGAAACTGCATTTTGTAATCTTGCTTTGTACACAGTTGATGCATTCAATAGCGGATTGCGTCTCTTTGGGTAGGTGCTGAATGAAAGGCTTAATTCTTGAGAGAAATGCGTGTCCATATTTTGAATGGATTTTAGGCTTAATTCTTGAGAGAAATGTGTGTCCATATTTTGAATGGATTTTGATTTGGAAGAGTGGTACAGGCAGGAATGATTTGACCGGTTTTTTAGATTTAGATCCAACTATGGAGTGGGGATTAAGGATATGTTGTTTTTGATTAAGCCTGAAAACACTTTTGTATTGTGATGCGTTACTGAGAAGGTGCCACTCTTTGCAATTGGGGTACACCCAGCCTGGTTGAGAGCGCCAGCACTTAGAAGATTGATGGTGACGTTGGGTACATAGAAGCAGTTTGTGTTGTTATTGCTTCTTGTCCTTTCTCATTACTTTGTCTCTTTCCTACACGCGCCTGTCACCTCCCCGGTCTTCCCCAGTGCAAAATCTCCCAATTTGAAGTACGGTACAATTCCAACCATCATCAACCTCCATTCTCAATTCCATCATCCGGGACGACTGAGCATTTCTAGCTCCCACAACATTCCACCATCCTCCTCCCGTCCTCTCCTTCATCCTTGCCCCTCTCCTCTATTCTCCTCACCTCACACCTCTCAACCTGCTATCCTCCGCTCCTCTCATTCAAACTCCACTTTCTCAACCTCTTCCTCACATCTCCTTGATCTCTTACTCTCTCACTCAATTCACCCAATTCCTCGCAACCCGACCTTTCCAATCTAATCTGACCATGCTAGTATCACACTCCTCATCTCTCAACCTTCCCTGCTTCAAACTCAACCTTGCCAAAATCCAACAAATATCAAGTTTGATCAGATGTGAGGTTCCTTATTGCCCCTACGGTACCTATGAGCTATTCTCATTTTATTTGTTTCATTGTGACAGACTTGCCCCACCTGTCTTCACTCTCCTTGTCTTATCTTTCCTTTCCCATTCCTGTCCTTTGTCAACAGCCTTTGAGATCTCGAGTAAGGTTGCTTTCTCATTCTCTCTTTTCACTTGAGACTCCTAAATTTTGTTTCTTTCATGCGTGACCTTGTTAGACCATTGGTCTTTGTTAGAAATCAAATCAAAGTCACCGTCTTCAACTTATCAGTTTGAAAGTTGAAGGGTGAAATTCCCCCATTGTAGCCTTGCCCTCCCTTTTCCTTTTATTCTCAGACAGGCTCCCTCTTTTCCAGTTTTAATTGCATCTTCATTGCACGGTGCCATGTCAACAAAGTATTGTCTATTGTTGATCATGTGAACCAAGGCCCCATTGTCAAGGAGAAACTTTGACTGGGGGTTGCTGTGATTAATTGATAAGGACACCAAAGCTAATTAGTGCGCATTTAGGGTTTTCTTGTTAGCCTTTGACTTTTGCTCTTGCCATTTTGCTTGCTCATCATTCCACCATTTGGGCGCTTTTTCTGGGTGTAGGTGCCAGCAGTTTTTGGCTGAGTGAGATTTGTCCTGCTTAGGATTATGGTAGCCATTTTTAAAGCGCTTTCTCATGTTATCTTGATTTTTGGGGTGCAGTTTTTCAGTTTTTGATGTGAAAGCAACTCCTTTCTTTGAAGCGGTTGACAAATCAATCAAATTTTGAGCTTTTTATTTGTTTTTTAGCTAGTTGAGATGACTGAACACAAAATCAATTGTGAGCTCCTTGTTGGTGTGCATGATTTTACATTTGAAATCTTTCATGCTATCAGGAAATTTGAATAATATTACATAGGCAAGAATTTTTTTGGGGAGGATGATGCCAACCTTGGATAGTTTCTTCATGCAAACTTTGGCTCTAGTCATGAATTTGTGAATATGCTTGTCGTTGAATCAAAGGTAGAGGATGTTGTAAAACACTCTGGATCAATTTGAAGCCTGAGAGGAAGCATATTTCTCAATGATGGCCTTCCATAGAAGTTTTGCAGAGTCCTTATTTGTGGGGGTCACAATGCTTTTGTGAGTAGTGGACTTGAGTTTTGAGATAATTAGGAGTTTGAGTTTGTTGTTAATTCCTGGCTTGAGAGATATTGATTCATCCGCATTTATAATTTGGGAGCATCCCCTCACGTTGAGTTTAGTGTCCACTTAGTCCTTCCAGATGCCGTAGTTTTCCTTTCCCAGCATGGGAATGTTTTCCAGGGCCGTTTTGAGATTGGCTTGCTTAAAAGGGTCCTTTTTTTTGGCTAGGCAATGAAGGATTTCCTTGGTTTTGGTTTGGGCTTCAATTTGATGAAGAGCTTTCCCTTTGGCTTTTAACCGTGAAATATTTTAATTGATTGACAATCCAGAAACCAAGGAAATACACAAAGCTAGTGGTAGACAAGATTGCAAAACAATGAAATGATTGGGTCAGGCAAGGCACAGGTGATGAAAGATCAAGTATGAGGAGCAAAATTTGGGTCATACCAGGCAGGCGTGGAGGAGAGGTTGAATTTGTCTTGTTTGGGGAGTTAGTTGAAGGAAGGTTGAATTGAGGTCATGGTTGGGGTTCTGAGGTAAGAAGTCAAGAATGAGTTGGATTGAGAAGAAGTGAAAGAATGGTGGTCAAAGATGGGATCTTGATGAGTGAGTTGAGAGTTGAGTTGAGTGCAGTGAGTGAGGTATGAGTCAAAGATAATGGTTGTTTGTGTTTGAGTTGGTTCAAGTTTTATGGTATGGCAGTAGTTGTCTGTCTAGTGTAGTTGTCAGTTAGGAGTTGCACAACTATGCCCCTTGAGAGTTGTAGGTCATCATTCCAACAGGCTTGGAAGAACTAAAGCTATTAGTAGGATTAACTAATCCCATAAAAAATGAGAATGAGACAAAGAAGAGGTGTCCTTCTGTTTGCCTTTCAGAACCAATTTAGGAGGATAACCAGTAAAATATCTTTTCCAAAAACCAGAATCCAAGGAGCAAAGGGGGATTTCAATCTTCCTGCCATCATAATCAGGGAGAAGAATTCTCTCCCCAACTTGATCAGAAAACATTAGGGTAGCACCAAAATTCATTAAGAAAGGCCTCCCCAAGATCATAGGTTCATCCAAACAAGTAATCCAGAAATGACAGGTACCAACAATATTTTGTCCAATTTGAACCAGGACATCCTCAGCCATACCAACTAATTTGCATGACCGATTCCCTATACCATATACAGCAGAGTTAAAGCTGAGCCTTGGACTGAGTTTGAGTTTGCAGGCCATGGCATCCAAAATTAAATTGAGCAGGGAACCAGAATCCACCAGAAGAGAAACCGTTTTAGCAGAGTCACCAAGATGGCAGGAGAGGAAACCAAGAGGACAGGAATACAATTTGATATCTGAAGAGGGATCTGTTCCACCAGAGTCCTCCACCAATGTACCAGAAGAAACTTTTAATTTTTCCGGACCAATCTCCACATTTCAACAAGAAACAAATTTCTTCATCACTTCAGCCACAGATGGAGAGATTGACAGTAGTTCAGCCACAGACAGATTTGGAATTTTTAGATAACAGATTTTCCTGAATACTCCTTCCACAGCATTGGGGTGATCCTTGGAAATGCCCCTCTCAAATCAAAATTTGGGCTGGGTGGAGGGAGGATGATCAAGTTGAGCAGTGTGGTGAACCATTTGGGACACCTTGGGAAAAGAATTCAAAATGTTAACAAAAAGAAAAAAAAATTTTTTTTTGAACTTAGAAAAAATTTGGATCCTTCACTCCAACCCTTCCTGTCCTAGTCGTGTCGCTCCTCCTCATCCTCATTGCTTCGCTCCTCCTCATCCTCATTGTGTTGCTCCCCCTCATCCTCATTGCCTCGCTCCTGCTCATCCTCATTGCGTTGCTCCTTGTCAGCCATGGGACATACATAGATGTCCAATTGTCTGCACAACTCATATGTCTACTTAGTACAGTGGTTGAGTAATGACTCAGTGCTCTGCCTACAGAACAACCAGGTCTTGTGTTCAAGCCTCCATTGTGTCACTATTCTGATGTTATCAAGCATTTTGTATTTTTACAAATATTTTATAATATTATTTTATAGTATGTTTTTAACCTAGATTTTATCACATAAAACTTTGATAAATTATATTATAAGTTATGGAAGATCTTATAACTTAAATGTGAGTTGGAATCACCAGGATGCGTCCATTTGAATGCACAATGAACGTCCATAAAGATTTCCCTCTGTGGAAATAATATTCTTTAATGAATTCCATTTACCATAACCCATACAGGGATAAATTATTATTAATGTTCTGTTTTTCTCTCCTTCCAGCCTGTGGATAACTTTCAGGAACCCATAAAGGCTGGAAAAGCGTACGCACAGAGGCCATTCAACTCAATTGGGGCATATAAACTCTGTGGGATCATCTGCCAAGAATGTACATACTAATATAAGCCATAATATGGTTAAGAGTATGGTCTTAATCTTTAAACACATGCCAAGAGAGATCTGTTTAGAGTTACATGATGATTTATACTTATTCTGAAGCCCTGAGAGCGTCCACTTGGCTGCTAATTAAGTTTTTGGGATGATCTACAGTCTATATGATACCTGTTGGGGTGATTAGATTAAACTTTACATTGAAAATCACCCCCAATGAGTATGTAATTCCTGCTACTCATTGGGGAATATTACAAGGGGCTCTGAGCCACTGGAGACGAAATCTAGGACAGTGGTCTACTCCCCTGATGGTCCCCTGAGTCCCCTGAGGACTCATGTTAATATAAAAGAGGAGGGTCTTGCCCCTATAAGTCCTTTTCCTCATTGTATTTTTGAACCAGATATTGCATAGTTAACAAGCCCATTAAACTTAATCAAGAAGATTGACTGGGGCCTTTTAATTTAATATCACATCAATCCAACAATCAATAAGACAATTTCAAATTCGAGTTCAAGGTCCTTTTTGGAGTTGTAGCCCTCTCTGGCTACTATAAAGGGTGTGAGCTTCCAGGTGTAAGCAAATCTCCTTTGAATTTATTTATATAAAGTCAGGCCCCTTGCCTTTTATAAAGGTTTAAGGTGTGGCTATTTTGCTCCTAATACCGTAGTATTAGTTGAGTTGTACTTATATAAGCATTGAAATTAAGATAAAACTGACATATAACACTTGTTATTGTGTTATTTTGCAGGTATTTGTCACAGCTTGTTACAGCTATAGAGACAATACTCTGACACTCCTCATCATCCTCATTGCGTTGCTCCTCCTCATCCTCATCGCATTGCTCCTCCTCAACTTAGTCGCGTCGCTCCTCCTCATCCTCATTGCTTGCATCCTTGATTGCTTCCTCACTTTCATCGCGACCATCAGTAGTTCATCATGACCCTCCCCATTGCTTGGCCATGCGCAAATCATTGCCTTCCCTCTCATCATTGATTCATCCATCATGGCATCCTAATCATTGCCACCATCACCACTTGTGAGCAAGGATCATTGATCACATCAACCCCATCGCTCATCATCAAAACCATCCAGCAATGATGAGCATCATCATCATTGCGCTCACCAACTCCATCATCATCCAGATCACCCTCTCCACCTAGATCGACAATTGGCAGCGACCGTCCTCCTTTTTTTAAATTTATTTGGATAGGAAGGGGTGTTGCATTGTTACTAGGTGTGCAAACGTCCGCATGGATGTTTGCAAGCGACAGGCTGGGGTGAGAATCTCTCACCCCAGTCTGGAAGATTGGCAGAAGGGAACCGGGCCTCCCCAAGCTTGAGCCTCATAATTGTAAAAAAAAAAAAAAAAAAAATCCGCTTTCATTTGTGTTATCCAATTGTAAATAGTTACAGGGCTCTCTAGCCTATAAAAAGGAGGGGCTCTCCCCTGCTTTTTTCCAGCATCAATTCTTCCCACTAATAAGAGTTATGAGCTTCTGATCCAAGAGCTCCTTCCTTTGTGAAATTGATCACTTATCCGGATGTATCTTTTGATTATCCCTTAATCCTTATCCCTTACCCTTGACTTTTTTTAAAGTCTAAAACTCTGATCTGCCCTTCTGTGGCCCTGTTTCTTATCACCAACCATAGCCTTGCTGGTTGAGGAAGAATTCATTAAATTGAATTCTTGAGTGTGTTATACCACTCTTGATCCCTTTTTCTGACCATTATTTGGTCTTGATCATTCATTTGATTGTCTTTCTGGACCATTCATGTTTGACTAAGAGGTTTTATTAAGTTTAAAACTGGAGGTTTAAACCTCCCTTTAATTATTCAAGTTGCATTCTGCCACACTATTCTTGAATCCTTGAGAAGTGTTGGGTTACTCTTAGTCCGAAATTGTTACTGTTTGTTTCAGTGATCCATAAACATATTGCAGTTTCTTGTGCAGACACACACCGTTATCTGGTACCCTTCAAGCGCTTGATTGCGGAGAGTTGGGCAGGTTCATTGAGAACCTTGAGGTTGATTGGGTTTGAGTTGATTGCTACCTGAAGAGCATTTGGGTTTTGGGCTATAGGACTAAAACCAACAGACTGTATTTCCAAGTTAGAGACATATCTCAGAGAGGAAGAGACATAGTCACGAGAAAAGAACACAAAGAGAATAAGGAAGAAGAGGATACCAACAGCTCAACCAGACTTTATATTAATCAGGACGGGAAGGACATGTTACGAGGAGGTGAGTAGGCTGAAGGACGCGGATCTGTAGAAGTATCGTCAGGTTCTCTTGATTGATAAGTGTTTGATGTCGGGTTGTCTTACCAGGCAGAGATTGAGAGGAGGAAGGCCTGAGTCGGATGAACGAGGAGAGATTCGACGAGGTGAGGCGTGATAGACGAGCGCATAACAGGAGAAGAATGGAAGAAGAAGACACGAGAAAAGGACAGAAAACAGGAAAAGCAATGCGGAGAAGAATGGAAGAGGAAGACAGAAAACAAGAAAAGCGGTAGAGGAGAAGAATGGAAGAGGAATACACAATAAAAGGACATCATTGAAAGCACTCGAGAGGAAGGACTAGAAGTAGAGATCATCCCCCGGAGCCCTCCGGGGGTCTCCTCGCCGCGCAGGAATACCTGAGATGAGGTGAGGATTTTCTGAGATCTAAACACCCCTCGTGACTGGAAAGACAACAGAAGAAGATTCATGCGGTAATTTACTAGTTATCTGTGAAGATGAACTTGAGGAGGAGTTGAAGCGAGTTGCAACTGGAGGCCTTCGTCAAAGAGTCCGCAACCATTGAGTCTGTCGGGATGAGTGATAGATTGTATTTTGATTTGTTATATTCCTCCCTTAGACCCTTTGTCTTGATTTCAATATGGCGAGATTTGGAGTGAGACCCAAATTGTTTGATCTTGTCGTCCAACCCCTTGTTGTCGATGTAGATGGTGGTTTTGGCCACTGAAGACTTATAGATTTTGCCTATTAAATGAGTGACCCACTTGAGCTCAAGGAAGCAGTTGAGGAGAGCATTGAGCTTGGATTCAGTGGAGGAGTATGTCACATTTCTTTGTCTTGAAGAATTCCAGACCATGGGGCTACCATAGTGAAAGATAATGAAACCGGTTTCAGATTTTCTCAAGGACAGATCATCCCCCCACGTAGCGTCACTATAGGCCGAGATCATTCCTTCTTCAGATTTGTGACTGAGAGTGAGTTTGAAGTCTTGGGTTGTTTTCAGATATTTCCAGACTTTGCAAGCTTCTCTCCAATGAGACATACCAGGTTTGGTATTGAACCTAGAAAGATTCAAAACGGCAAACGCAATGTTGGGACGGGTTTAATGAGAAAGGTGATTGAGGAGACCGGTGACTGAACGGAAATTGACGTTGAGTTTCGCAAATTCGGTATGATCTTCATCAGAAGCTGGTTCCAGATGGAGATTTTGAGTGAGAGGAGAGTGAGTGTCTCTGCACTCCGAGAGACCTAGTTCTTCAAGGCCGCAATCAATATGATTAGGTTGACTGAGTAGAATTCAATCATCAATTACTTCCATTAGCATCCCAAGGATCGTATTTGGCAGGTGGCAAGAAGAGTTTTTAAATCTTTTTAGAAAGTTTATCTTGAAGATTTTGCTTTGTCCGACATGGACAAGATTGTCTACGTGAAAGTAGAGCACCTCCTTGGAGTCGGAGTTAATGTATAAGCACGGATCACTGCTAGATTCCTGGAATCCTTGAGTTTTGATCCAAGAAGTCAGTGTTTTGTACCAGTTCTTGGGGGATTGTTTAAGACCATATAGAGACTTCTTTAGTTTGAGATAGGGAGATTTCTGGAGAGAACCTTCCGGAGTTTTGATAATTACATCTTTGTTGAGGGGGGCATGGAGAAAAGCCCCCTTGACATTGAACTGAGTGAAGGTCATCTTCTCTTTCAAACCATACAGAAGGGCAATTTGTAGTGAGCCTAGCTTACCGGTGGGCGACCAGGTCTTGTCGTAGTTCACACCCAAGATTTGATCAAATCCTTGGACGCATAATCGCCCCTTGTACTTCACCGGTTCGCCGTGGCAGTTTTCTTTCACTTTGAAAACCCAGGTAGTGTTCAGGACATTATCCGGTGTGCCGTAATACTCTTCCCATACTTCCTGAGATTCAATAGATTCAAGTTCTTCTTTTGAGGCCTTTTCCCACTTGGGCCATTTGGGGCACTTCCGAGCAGCCTTGTACAAGGGAGGTTTGTAATATTGATGGAAGCCGTAACGTTGAGGTTTACAAGTTTCTCTTTTGGGTTGTTGGTGGATTTTGGGATTTATAGGAGCAGGAGACGGGATTTGAGAAGGTTCTGGAGGTTCCGGTTGAGGATCAGATAGATCTGAATTGAGAGAGACAGAATCATCTTGAATCGAGTCAGATTCGGAGGGGTCATCATTATGATCTCTAGCAGTGAATTGTTTGTTGGGTGAAGAAAAATCTGATTTGTTGGAGTTGCGGTAGGATTGAGAAAAGATATTGGTTCCAACAGATTTGAGAAGGGGAAAGTCAATCGTATGTGCCTTGAGAAAGGTGACATGCTTAGTTTCAAAAATAGAGCCCATTGAGTTAAGGACAAGATAAGAATGAAAAGAGGGATTGAACCCAACTAGAATCCCTTCATGTCCTTTTTCATCAAACTTGCGACCTTTTTGCATGCAATTTGCCAGATAGATGAGAGGAGAGCCTACAGGCCTCAGATAGTTAGCAGGAAGTTTTTTACCAAACATCAGCTCCCAAGGAGAGAGATGATTACCTTCTCTAGGTATCTGATTAAGCATGAAGCAGCAGCTTCTCGTGACGATATGCCAGGAATTCTTGGGTACTCGAGAGGAAGAAAAAGTAGATCAAGCTGATTTGAAAATAGTACAATTTGCTCTTTCGGCGCGGCCGTTATGTTGGGAGTGATAAGCTTCAGAGGTGAGTAGTTTGATATGTTTAGTTTTGGCAAATTCCTTGAGTGTGGCGTTAGTAAATTCAGAGCCTTTGTCGGAGTAGATTTCTGATGGGTAATATTTGAGTCTTTTGAATTCAACTTCCAGTAGATTGATGATAGTTTTGGGATTTTCATCTTTGGAGTATAGAGGGAAAGTTGCAAGATATCCCAAATAGTTGTCGACCAGGGTTAGCATGTACCAATGGCCGGACTTAGATTGTGGAGTAATAGCTCCAACTAGGTCAAGATGAATTTGTTCCAGTGGAAGAGTTGATTGAGTCAAGACTGCAGGGAAGGAAAAGCGAGTAATCTTGCTTTGTGCGCAGGCATCACATTGGAACTGGGTTAAAACGTCACAAGCAAACAGATCCTTTACTATTGGTCAAAGGGTCAAGACCAAGGCATGGCCGTATGTCTTGTGAATGTCCATCAGGGATTGAGGTGATGAGGATGAGTCTTGCATAGGTTGAGTGGTGTGATTAATCACATTGGTTGAACCAATGGCCTGAGGTTTCTCAACTACAAAAAGATTATCTCGGATTAGTCTATTAAGTACGGTCAACCTGTTCCTGGTAAGGGAGAATTTATCTTGATTTTGAGTTAGGCAACAGTCTTTCTTAGCAAGAAGACCAGGGCTAATTAGATTAACAACAATATCTGGGACAAAGACGCAATCTTCTAAGGTGATGATTGAGTCCCTCCATTCTATTCTTACCGTGCCAATACCCATGATCTTTAAACTGGATTCAAGTTTTCCAGTCTTGATCACTTCATGTTCTTCTTGAGTTTTGAGATTGGTGAAGTATTTACGGTCATTAAACACATGAATATTGGCACCCAAATCCAGCATCAAGTTGGGAGTGTTGTACGTGTTAATCCATAAAGTTAGGAGAGCGTGATAGTTGATTGTTGGTGCTGGTTTCTTATTTTTATTTTTCCATTTTTTTTGCTGTTCTACCCACCAACTTGGGGCAATCTGAGGGTGTAAGTGAAAGCAAGAGGATTTGGGATGTGGGGCATTGGGATCGTGGTAACCCTCTTTAAATCTCATTTTAACCTTCCTATCTTCTTGGGAGTTTTGATGTCTAGTAGTTACAACAGAGAGAGTAGAAGTTGATTTGGAACCTTTTTGTTGGGCCTTTTGTTTGTTGTCATATTGAATTAGATGGTTGAAAACTAAATTGATCATCATTAGTTTCTCCACGTGCATGACCTGTTGTTTCAGATTCTCAAGAGAAGGAGGAAATTTAAACAGTACTAGGTAGGCAAGAATATCTTTAGGTAACTCTATTCCTACGTTGTGCATCCTTGTCAAAGCTTTCTTGGTATCCGTTACAAAGTCCTCAATAGCATGGTCATTGAAAGTAATATGAAGGAAATGGTTGAATATTCGGGCACGATTGGCTGTCTCGGACGAAGAAAATCGACGAGTTATATCGGCCCAGAGTAATTTAGACGAGTTGAAGTTTGTCAAGTTGACAACATTGGCATGCTTTGTGCTGTCCAATTTTGAGAGGAGAATGGCCCTAATATCTCGATCCTGCTTGATGGACATTTGTCCTATATTCTTTGTGATAGCATCCTTGATTTCCTTGAGGTTGAAGAGCATCAGAATCTTGTCCCTCCATATAGAATAGTTTTTTTCGTTGAGAAGTGGTATGGCATTGACCGCAGCTTTTAGAGCAACTTGGTGGAAATAGTCGGTAGCTCCCGTTGGTTTGGCCATCTTGAGAATTTCGGTTATTCCAGTGGGGTTTTTGGCTTTTTAGCGTGAAGAGGATTTGGGTTTTGGGCTATAGGACTAAAACCAACAGACTGTATTTCCAAGTTAGAGACATATCTTAGAGAGGAAGAGACATAGTCACGAGAAAAGAACACAAAGAAAATAAGGAAGAAGAGGATACCAACAGCTCAACCAGACTTTAGATTAATCAGGACGGGAAGGACATGTTACAAGGAGGTGAGTAGGCTGAAGGAAGCAGATCTGTAGAAGTATTGTCCAGTTCTCTTGATTGATAAGTGTTTTATGTCGGGTTGTCTTACCAGGCAGAGATCGAGAGGAGGAAGGCTTGAGTCGGATGAACGAGGAGAGATTCGACAAGGTGAGGTGTGATAGACAAGCGCATAACAGGAGAAGAATGGAAGAAGAAGACACGAGAAAAGGACAGAAAATAGGAAAAAGCAATGAGGAGAAGAATGGAAGATGAAGACAGAAAACAAGAAAAGCGGTAGAGGAGAAGAATGGAAGAGGAAGAAACGATAAAAGGACATCATTGAAAGCACTCAAGAGGAAGGACTAGAAGTAGAGATCATCCCCCAGAGCCCTCCGGGGGTCTCCTTGCCGCGCGGGAATACCTGAGATGAGGTGAGGATTTTCTGAGATCTCAACACTCCCAAGCACCTGCTGAAGAACAGAGTTATTAGCGTGTGGGCGCCGTTACTTACAACTGCTTTGTTCTATTGCGCTCTGAGCAAAATTAAACTTATTTTGGTCAAGGTATTTCTTCTCATCATCTTGGTTCAGGTAGCGCTGCTTCCCCCTCAGCTATTGTTGCTATCAACTCATCCCTATCCCATTTGATTCCTCATTAAAAAGGTTACTGGACCTTGATCCTGGTTACATTTAAATATTTTTTTGTAAAACTCAGGAGGGCAGCCTAAAAAAGCACCTATCCCCTCCACAGAACTGCCAACGCCCTGCACTGTTTGGAGTCTTACATTTGGTCTCCCCGGCCGGGATTGAACCAGCAACCTTGGGATTTACAGTCCCAGATTTGTGGAATCAACTTTGATATCGAATCTTTTTCTCTTTTTCTGTTTTTCTTTCTTTCTGTGTTTCTGTTATCATCTTGATCTGATACATGGAGGCAACTTGTTCCAGAAGTAAGTCCTCCAAATTGTGCACCATCAAGGGGTTTGATCCTAGTTGTTTTTTTGTAAATCCTACCCTTGCCACAATCCGGAGCCACTTTGGAAATCTGTTCTTTGAATCCCTTAGGAAATATTTTGTCAAAATGAAATCTATTGGTACCCCTTCTACCTCTTTTCGGGCCAAGATGATCAAGATCAAACCTCAGAACAAGAACTTATGCTTTATCGGTACAAATGTTAAACGGTTCCTGGATTCCTATGAGATGGCTGCTGAAGTGGATGGTGCTAGAAAATATGACATGGCTTGTCAACTGCAATTCTTTATCTCCTCTGTTGAAGTCATGGAAGTGATTGAATAATTCAATGGATTTTAATCCCATGACTGGGTACTTCTTAAGGAGGCAATTATTTCCTACTGGGGTAAAATTGATATAGCTAGGTTCACTCTCCAAGATCTGGATGCCCTAGTCTCTCAATGGACCTCCAATGGTGGTATCTCCTCAGCCTCTGATTATCAAGCTTTCAGAAAATCTTGGGACCCTATCCAATCCTATCTTATCCAAAGCAATCACATTCATACGGTGGACAAAATTTGAGTGTGATTTTTTCAGTCTTTCTCTCCAGGAGTGCAGGAAATAATTAAGGATAAATTGGTGAAATCTGGATCCATGATTGCTACAAGAGATAATTGGTTCAAGCTCCATGCTTTTATGGTTCTTAGGAATACTGTGGATAAAGTAATGAAAGGTCAAACAGCTCTCACCTTTGAAAAACCTAGAATCACTGAACCAGTCCCTTCCCCCTCTTTTCAAGCATCTAAAAAAATCATGAATAAGACGGAAGCCAATTGCAGACCTCAACCAAATCCTCAGACCCACCGGGAAACACCTACTATCAATGAGATCACCAAAATCCTGCAAGCTTTTGAGAATAAAATGGGTCAGAAACTCTCCTCTCTGGTTTTCCCTAAACCCTCCAACTCTGTTCCTACGTCAACCATGGTTTGCTATTATTGCCACAGAGAAGGTAATGGAACTGGTTGCTGTCCTGAACTCCAGAAGGACAAGGAGGAAATTTTGGTGGAACAGAAAGGGAGCAACATCTTTCTGCCTAATGGTGCACTTATCCCTTTTGATTCATCTTGTCCAATTCTTCATGTGGTGGCCTCTTTCCAGCCTTCTGCTCCCAAGAAGGCATCCTTGGCATCTTTTGATTTTCAATCTGCTTCTGGAACTCTTCAACCTTGGTATCCTCCTGCTGTCTCTTCTTCCAGCTTTTCTGAAACTTATCAATCTGATCCAGCTAGGAAACAACATGAAAAACCAAGACCTCATAAAGTTCCTCCCGTTCTATCTTCAATTATTTGAAAACCTGTCAAACGTCAATCTTCAATGGAGCCTCCTTCTTCTGAGGTAGAAGACATGGAATTAGAAAAGGAACCCCTCATGGATAGGTTCCCAGAATACTCTGATCCTGCTCTTCTGCCATCCAAATCACCTTCAACAACTGATCCAGTTACAGTTCCACCCTCACCTGAACTTCCTCTTCCAACTCAATCCAAGGTTTGATTTGAAAGGGGAATTTCCAAAGACCACCCCAATGCCTTGGAAGGGGTATTAAAGATAATCTCTGATCTTAAAATCCCTGATCTATCTGTGAAGAAGAGAGACATTTCTTGAAAGAATCCTATGGTCTCCGTTATATCATCCCTATAGTTGAAGATGATCCCTTGCAAAAGAAAAAAATCCCTATTCCTGCTGCAAGAGTTGTCAAATTCATAAAGTTGGTCCGCAAACAAGTCCATACTGGTCTATATGAACAGTCAACCTCCAGTTACTCTAGCCCTGTTTTCTGTGTTCTCAAGAATAATGGTAAACTTAGAGTAGTTCATGATCTCCAACCTCTCAATAAAGTTACTATCAAGGACTCTGTTGTTCATCCTGCCACTGAAGAATTTGTTGAATCCTTCTCTGGGAGAGCCTGTTATGGTCTAGGAGACATCATGGGGGGTTATGACAAACAATCTTTGCATCCTATTTCTTTCCCTCTCACTACTTTTAATACTCCTCTTGATTGATTTACACTGACTCAATTGCCTCAAGGTGCCACCAACTTGGCTGCAGTCTATCAGGCTCAGATGATGGATGGTGGAATTAAAGGTCCAGTTTCTGACTATGATAATGAGCTCTTACCTTGGCACTGAGGAATTTTACAATTTATCTGGGAGTATGCTACTATCTTGGAAAGGATTTTGTTTTGAATTTAGGAATCTGGCCTTACTGTCTCTGGATCAAAACTTGCTGCCTTTTTCCCTGCCTTGGAAATTGTTGGTCATATAGTCTGCAAGGAAGGAAGAAGGATGGCACCCTCTAAAGTCATTAAAATCATCTCCTGGGCTACTCCAATAAATCCAACTGAAGTTAGAGATTTCCTAGGTGTTGTAACTTATGTCAGGATCTTCATTCCCTCTCTATCCAAAATTTGTGCACCCTTGCGTTGTCTAACCAGAAAGGAAGCTGAATGGATTTGGACCCAAGATTGCAAACAATCATTTCAGTTGCTCAAAACTATTATTGGCAATGACATAGTTTTGAAAAAGATCTCTTATGAGCCTGGAGCTGGCAGGAAAATTGACTGTTGACTCTAGTTATCAATCTGTTGGGGCTGTCCTTACTCAGGAAGATGAAAATGGTTTGGACCACCCTGTTCTTTATGAATCTTTGCTATTTTTGGATGTGGAATCTAGATACTCTCAGCCCAAACTGGAACTCTGTGTTGTGGCCAGAATGCTGAAGAAACTCCAAACAGTACTCTGGGGACAACATTTTGAATTGCAAGTTGACGCTCAATCCATTGTGGAAATGATCAATTCTCCCAGTCTTCCAAATGCTCCAATGACTTGCTGGGTAGCTTTGAACCAACTTTTCGCTTTTGATATTGTTCATAGGCCTGGGAAATCTTTTACTATGCCTGATGGTTTATCTAGAAGGCCTATTGGAGACGATGAATCGGATGTCGGAATGGATTTCAATGAGGAAAAACGTTTGATCCGCCTTTTTTTTGCTTTCTCCTACCAAGATTACTCTGGTTTCCAACAAGGTTTCTGGCTTAAGTTAGATCAGGACCTTTCAACTCTCCAAAGACCCCCTGATCTCTCTGCCAAAGAATTTCAATCCCTTAAATGAAAGTCCTCTAGTTTCTTTGTCCAAGGTTCTAGGCTTATGAAAATAGGAACTCCTTGTGCACTTGTTGTGGTTACTATCCCGGCTAAGCAAAATTTGATCCTTGAAAGTCTCCATGAGGGCCTTTGTCATTGTGGGGAAACCAAAACTTATTGAAAATTATCCAAATGGTTCTGGTGCCCATCTCTGAAGAAATCTGTCTCTCAATGGTGCAAGATTTTTGAAGTTTGTCAAAAACGTGATCTTAGGCGTCCAGCTGAAATTTGCTATCCTACTGGGGAGTCCACTGTCTTTGGAGGGTTGCTATGCATGTGGTTCATATCAAGGCAGGTGGTGCTAAGTACCTCATTGTGGATAGAGATGATTTTTCTGGATGGGTTGAAGCCAAATTCCTTAAGAACCTTAGTTCTGAATCTGTGGCAGCTTTCCTTCATGAGAATTGGACGATGCATTACGGTTTGGCTCAATCTTATTCTACTGATGGTGGCTCGGAATTTGGTGGAAAAATTGCTGAAATGATCCAATTGCTCCCTGGACAACATAGAGTTACTACTCCCTATTATCCTGAAGGGCAAGGCATGGTGGAAAGAGGCCATGCTCCCTTGAAGGCTGCTCTGGTTAATCTGCCTGGTGAAAGTGGCAGGAATTGTCAAAAGTTTCTTCCCTTGGTCCTCTTCTCTGATCAAATTTCCACCAAGCGAACCACTGGCTACTCTCCTTATGAAAGCATCTTTGGTCATAGGGCTGTTCTTCCTCTTGATCTTGAAATGGAGTCTTTCTTGGGCATCTCTTGGGAACAAGTTTCTTCAACTACTGACCTATTAGTTGCCAGATCAAAGCAACTGGAGTGGAGTGAAGATATTTGTAACAAAGATTATCAGAAGATGATGGAATCAAGAGCAAAATCAATTTAGTATTGGTAAGATAAACATCTAAATCAAATCAGAGATCCTTTAAACCCTGGTGATCTGGTATTGGCTTATAATCAATCTCTAGAGACTCAGTGGGGAAAACTTTTTTCAAATCGTTGGAATGGTCCTTATAGAGTTGTTTTTCAAGTTAGAGGTGGATCTTATGTTTTGTAAGAACTGGATGGTACTCAGTTGGCCAGAAGGTTCTCTTCTGATCAATTTGAGAGATTTTATTGTTGTGGGGGCAATTTGGGTTCAAAGTAAGTCCTCCCAATTGTGCACCACCAGGGTCTTCTGCTGCGTTTTGTTGTAAAAACTCTACTTTATGCCACATACCTGAGAACCTGGGACGCCTTTTCTTTCCACATTTAGGCTCTTTTGGATGGATCAAGATGGCTTTCAATATTTTTTTTACTTAGAGGATCAAGAAACGGCCAATTATTTTCTTTTTTTCTTTTTCATGTTTTCAAAATTATCATGCAGACTAGGGACAGTCTGTAAGTTGGGAAGAGATGTGGTGAACAATTTGGGACACTTTAGGAAAAGAATGCAAAATTTTTTTTTAAAAAAAAATTTTTTTTTTGAAAAAGATCTCTTATGAGCCTGGAGCTGGCAGGAAAATTGACTGTTGACTCTAGTTATCAATCTGTTGGGGCTGTCCTTACTCAGGAAGATGAAAATGGTTTGGACCACCCTGTTCTTTATGAATCTTTGCTATTTTTGGATGTGGAATCTAGATACTCTCAGCCCAAACTGGAACTCTGTGTTGTGGCCAGAATGCTGAAGAAACTCCAAACAGTACTCTGGGGACAACATTTTGAATTGCAAGTTGACGCTCAATCCATTGTGGAAATGATCAATTCTCCCAGTCTTCCAAATGCTCCAATGACTTGCTGGGTAGCTTTGAACCAACTTTTCGCTTTTGATATTGTTCATAGGCCTGGGAAATCTTTTACTATGCCTGATGGTTTATCTAGAAGGCCTATTGGAGACGATGAATCGGATGTCGGAATGGATTTCAATGAGGAAAAACGTTTGATCCGCCTTTTTTTTGCTTTCTCCTACCAAGATTACTCTGGTTTCCAACAAGGTTTCTGGCTTAAGTTAGATCAGGACCTTTCAACTCTCCAAAGACCCCCTGATCTCTCTGCCAAAGAATTTCAATCCCTTAAATGAAAGTCCTCTAGTTTCTTTGTCCAAGGTTCTAGGCTTATGAAAATAGGAACTCCTTGTGCACTTGTTGTGGTTACTATCCCGGCTAAGCAAAATTTGATCCTTGAAAGTCTCCATGAGGGCCTTTGTCATTGTGGGGAAACCAAAACTTATTGAAGATTATCCAAATGGTTCTGGTGCCCATCTCTGAAGAAATCTGTCTCTCAATGGTGCAAGATTTGTGAAGTTTGTCAAAAACGTGATCTTAGGCGTCCAGCTGAAATTTGCTATCCTACTGGGGAGTCCACTGTCTTTGGAGGGTTGCTATGCATGTGGTTCATATCAAGGCAGGTGGTGCTAAGTACCTCATTGTGGATAGAGATGATTTTTCTGGATGGGTTGAAGCCAAATTCCTTAAGAACCTTAGTTCTGAATCTGTGGCAGCTTTCCTTCATGAGAATTGGACGATGCATTACGGTTTGGCTCAATCTTATTCTACTGATGGTGGCTCGGAATTTGGTGGAAAAATTGCTGAAATGATCCAATTGCTCCCTGGACAACATAGAGTTACTACTCCCTATTATCCTGAAGGGCAAGGCATGGTGGAAAGAGGCCATGCTCCCTTGAAGGCTGCTCTGGTTAATCTGCCTGGTGAAAGTGGCAGGAATTGTCAAAAGTTTCTTCCCTTGGTCCTCTTCTCTGATCAAATTTCCACCAAGCGAACCACTGGCTACTCTCCTTATGAAAGCATCTTTGGTCATAGGGCTGTTCTTCCTCTTGATCTTGAAATGGAGTCTTTCTTGGGCATCTCTTGGGAACAAGTTTCTTCAACTACTGACCTATTAGTTGCCAGATCAAAGCAACTGGAGTGGAGTGAAGATATTTGTAACAAAGATTATCAGAAGATGATGGAATCAAGAGCAAAATCAATTTAGTATTGGTAAGATAAACATCTAAATCAAATCAGAGATCCTTTAAACCCTGGTGATCTGGTATTGGCTTATAATCAATCTCTAGAGACTCAGTGGGGAAAACTTTTTTCAAATCGTTGGAATGGTCCTTATAGAGTTGTTTTTCAAGTTAGAGGTGGATCTTATGTTTTGTAAGAACTGGATGGTACTCAGTTGGCCAGAAGGTTCTCTTCTGATCAATTTGAGAGATTTTATTGTTGTGGGGGCAATTTGGGTTCAAAGTAAGTCCTCCCAATTGTGCACCACCAGGGTCTTCTGCTGCGTTTTGTTGTAAAAACTCTACTTTATGCCACATACCTGAGAACCTGGGACGCCTTTTCTTTCCACATTTAGGCTCTTTTGGATGGATCAAGATGGCTTTCAATATTTTTTTTACTTAGAGGATCAAGAAACGGCCAATTATTTTCTTTTTTTCTTTTTCATTTTTTCAAAATTATCATGCAGACTAGGGACAGTCTGTAAGTTGGGAAGAGATGTGGTGAACAATTTGGGACACTTTAGGAAAAGAATGCAAAATTTTTTTTTAAAAAAAAATTTTTTTTTGAACTTAGAAAAAATTTGGATCCTTCACTCCAACCCTTCCTGTCCTAGTTGTGTCGCTCCTCCTCATCCTCATTGTTTTGCTCCCCCTCATCCTCATTTCGTTGCTCCTCCTCATCCTCATTGCGTTGCTCCTCCTCATCCTCATTGTGTTGCTCCTCCTCATCCTCACTGCGTTCCTCCTCCTCAATGTAGTTGCGTTGCTCCTCCTCATCCTCATTGCTTGCATCCTTGATTGCTTCCTCACTTTCATCGCGACCATCAGTTGTTCATCATGACCCTCCCCATTGCTTGGCCATGCGCAAATCATTGCCTTCCCTCTCATCATTGATTCATCCATCATGGCATCCTCATCATCACCACCATCACCGCTTGTGAGCAAGGATCATTGATCACATCAACCCCATCGCTCATCATCAAAACCATCCAGGAATTACAAGCATCATCATCATTGCGCTCACCAACTCCATCATCATCCCCTCCATCATCATCCGGATCACCCCCTCCTCCTAGATTGACAATTGGCAGCGACTGTCCTCCTTTTTTTCATTTATTTGGATGGGAAGGGGTGTTGCGTTGTTACTAGGTGTGCAAACGTCCGCATGGACGTTTGCAAGCGACAGGCTGGGGTGAGAATCTCTCACCCCAGTCTGGAAGATTGGCAGAAGGGAACCGGGCCTCCCCAAGCTTGAGCCTCATAATTGTAAAAAAAAAAAAAAAAAAAAATCCGCTTTCATTTGTGTTATCCAATTGTAAATAGTTACAGGGCTCTCTAGCCTATAAAAAGGAGGGGCTCTCCCCTGCTTTTTTCCAGCATCAATTCTTCCCACTAATAAGAATTATGAGCTTCTGATCCAAGAGCTCCTTCCTTTGTGAAATTGATCACTTATCCGGATATATCTTTTGATTATCCCTTGATCCTCATCCCTTACCCTTGACTTTTTTTAAAGTCCAAAACTCTGATCTGCCCTTCTGTGGCCCTGTTTCTTATCACCAACCATAGCCTTGCTGGTTGAGGAAGAATTCATTAAATTGAATTCTTGAGTGTGTTATTCCACTCTTGATTCCTTTTTCTGACCATTATTTGGTCTTGATCATTCATTTGATTGTCTTTCTGGACCAGTCACGTTTAACTAAGAGGTTTTATTAAGTTTAAAACTGGAGTGTTAAACCTCCCTTTATTTATTTTCTGCCACACTATTCTTGAATCCTTGAGAAGTGTTGGGTTACTCTTGGTCTGAAATTGTTACTGTTTGTTTCAGTGATCCATAAACATATTGCATTGTCTTGTGCAGCCACCCACCGTTATCTGGTACCCTTCAAGCGCTTGATTGCGGAGAGTTGGGCAGGTTCATTGAGAACTGTAAGAGATTCAAGAGCGCTCAATGATTCAAGAGCACTCAATGCAAATACTCTAGTAATAGAGTATTGCAAGAACCGTGCCTTCCAATCTAGAGTCTTCATATATGGAGAGTTTGTATGAAGCTTGACTTTCTTGTTGACAACAATTGTTCTCCTTGATCTATCTTTTCCTTTCTATTTTTTTTATTCATTGCTCATGACTATTCAGTAGTCCACCATCGCCAGTCACCCCTACACAACCGAATACCCCAACTCTTGAACAATACGAAGCTGGCCAGATGACCCTTAACACCATCGGTACAAAGAGCTGGTTTGATCTCAAGTCATTTCCGAATAACCTTTTTCACTGAACAGACTTTGACTCGAATCCCGATTCATCCCATCACATCAACTTGGTCATCACCACCGTCCTCTTCTTACACTTCAGTATGCCTGTTCCATTTCTGTTTCTTCCCCATTGAATCTAAGTGAATCTCTTGTCATGTCAATACCTCAGTCTCCTAGTCTTCTCGAATGTCCCATCTCTTGATTCAATAAGGTTCCTAGGTTTCAAGCCTTCAACGCCCACATTGGTTGTTTTTCATTTTCATTCAGTTCTTTCCTTTCTTCACTTCTTCATGCTCACTCTTGCTCCAACTTGTGCTTGAATACATTGAATGAAATGAAAAACTCCAGCGGTCCTTGTTTTCAACTCATATTGTTTTCACGGTTAAAAGCCAAAGCTCCATCAACCATACCAAAAAATGGCATCATCAACACCAGGACCGGCGGGAGACTCGTCCAAGGCACTGGCTCTTAAAGGAATCTACGAATCTATTCCACTACTCAACAAGGATAACTATTCAATCTGGCGATCGAAGTTTCAAAATCTATTTTGGTTACGCAAAATACTGTTCATCATGAACCAAGAGGACGAGACAGAAGAACTGGATGAGGACCTCAACCAGGAGATCACCGCATACTTTCTGTCAAGACTTGAGGCAGCCACTCACTCCAACATAATCACATCAGACAACAAAAACAATGCTCGTGGAATCTGGATCGCGGCCAAGACGCATTTTGCCTCATCTCAGTCTGCGAATCGAGCTTGAGTTTTCAACAATTTCTTGTACCTATCCTTTAACAAACAGCAAATCAAAAAATTTGTGACCACTGTCCGAATCCATCTGAACAAGCTCTCTGAAGTCGGAATCGAGCTGCCATCAGACATCTTAGCTTATCTGTTACTGTTCAAGTTTCCTTCCTCGCTGAAGACCATGCAATCCCAAATTATGCACGGGAGCCAAGTCATCACAGTTGATTACGTCCTCAATCACCTAATCCAACACAAAAACGAAGTTCGAGCAACTAAGGAAGAATCAAAAACTGATCTTAGCCTAGTCAACATATCTTATCCTTGATGCACAAATGGGATTCACAACGAAAGAGTGAAGAACCACAAACGCAAACAATGCTGGGCGGAATTCCCTCATCTCAGACCAGTCAAACAAAAAGGGAAGAAAGTGGAGAAGAAAGAGGAAAACCTTGCTCAATTCTTCACCTTCTTCTGCGGAGCCAACACTGTCAGCTCCCTGAATAAATCATCCTTTATCCTTGATTTGGGGTGTTCTGTGCATCTTCTAAACTCTAGACAACATTTCAGCCAATTGACTACTCTTGATGGTTCCGAACACATAAAAACCGGCAAGCCAGGCGCTGGACTTAAAATACTAGGAAGAGGAACTGCGTTCCTAAAGTTTGGAGAGATCAATCTTAAACTCACAGATGCATACTACGTCCCTGAAGCTACGCTGAACCTGTTATCCTTTGGAAAGTTTCTGCAGGATGACTGCCAGATCTCCGTGGACAACTCCACCCGCTTTCCTCGATTCTCGATTAGATGGAAGGAAAAATTACTGATGGACGGCTCAATCCTAAATAACTTACTGGTTTTGGATACCCCAGCGAAAGAATCAATGTATCTATTGAACATTGACGAGGTAGATAACCTGCATCGGAAATTGGGACACGCTAGCTTAGGATGAATCAAGAAATATCTCGGAGAATCCATCAACATCAAAGTCAAAGAGCGATTCTCCTGTTCCAGATGCAACCTCAGTAAAATCACAAAATCCTCCTTTGCTCAACAATCAACCACTGCCTCTAAGGTGTTCGAACGAATTCATGTTGATCTCATGTGACCTATCACTCCCATGTCAAAAGGTCACCATTGGTTCTCGCTTACCTTGGTCGATAACTTCTCCTTGTATATAGCTGTATTTCCTCTTCGTTCCAAGAGCGATGCCGCTGAATTGATCAAGTTCATTATCAATAACAAAAATCACAAGCTAGGCTATTACCCGAACAAGTTCTGCTGCGATGGAGGAGGAGAATTCGTAAATCAAACTCTTACCAATTTCTTCAAGGAAAAAGGGATAAGGAGGATTTGCTCCGAACCCTATCATCCGGAACACAACGGACGTGCCGAAAGAGCGAATCGCACGATAGCTGAATCAGTACGTGCGACTCATTCAACATCCAAATTGCCACTGAATCTGTGGCACGAGACTATCAAAGGATGCTCTCTAGCACTCAACCAGATCCCTAGGAACAATGGTGAGCCATCTCCTTGGGAGATGATGCACGGGTCTAAACTGCCTAACGACTATCTTCAACCGCTGGGAACTCCTGTAGTCTACCTGAATCTGAAGGAAAAATCTGCCCTCCAAAAGTTCCAAGAAAAAGGGGTCTCTGGAAGAATTATCGGATACATACCTCGTCTGTTGTCTTACAAGATCCTCAACAACTTGGGAGCAATCATCCAATTGAAGAATGTTAAAATCTGCAAAGATGAAGACAGTGCAATCAGGTTCAGCTCTGAGGAAATCAATGCATCCAAAGAACCGATCCATGCAAATTTCACCACCAAGAATACATCTCACGAATGGAACACCGAAGAACCCAAACCTGAACTCAGCCAAATAGATCCCGACGTAAAAATTGAAGAGACTCTAACACCTCCTGAAGAATTGGATGAAGAAAAAGACAAAGAGCAGATAAATGAGATTCTGATGAGATCCGAAACTGGTTGTTCCCTCAGAAATCAAGACACTCTCAAAAAACCAGACAGATTCGGCTTCTGCTCTACATTCGTGCCCAAGAACATTGATGAAGCTTTGAACTCACCACCATGGGCAATCTCTGTAGGGAAAGAATTAGGCACCTGTGAGGACCTCAAGGTCTGGGAAGATTACTTTGGTCCGATACCCACCAACGTACTGAACACAACTTATGTCTTCAAAATCAAGAAGAACGCCCATGGCGAACCTCCTGTTCACAAGACCCGACTCTGCGTACAAGGGTTTGATCAAAAATTTGGCATAGACTACTTCGAGACCTACGCTCCAACCGGCAAGACCACTTCCCTCCGAGCTCTACTCTTGTATGCTTTAGACAAGAATCTACCAATTCTCCAATTAGACGTGAAGGGGGCCTTTTTGCACGCCGAGATAGACGAGGATGTGTATATCCAAAGACCAAAAGGAAGCAACCGAAAAACTCCTATCCTAAAACTGAAAAGGTCACTCTATGGGCTCAAACAGGCACCCAGAAACTGGTACCAAACACTCAGCCAATGGATTGAATCCATAGGATACAGACCCTCTGATTCCGATCCTTGTCTCTACAACCACATCAACTCTGACTCCTCCTTGTTTTTCCACGTCAATGACCTGATAGTAGTTGGCAACACGAGAAAATTCGAGGAACAATTCCTGAAGAAATTCCCTAATTCCACCAGTCACGAACCAAATACCATTCTTGGTATGAAAGTGGATCGCAATGAAAACTCAATCTCCTTATCACTACCCCTACACATTGCTCGGGGTCTCAAAGAACTCAACATGAAAGACAGCAAGCCCATCTCAACTCCTCGCACTCCAGGAATCCATCTGCTTCTGGCATCAGAAGAGGAACACTCGGAATTCCTGACTCTGAACATCAACTACCAATCACACATTGGAAAACTGAACTTCATTGCTGGATTAGCCCGACCAGATCTCTCCTTCGCCGTCTTGAGCCTTGCTCGCTACTCTGAAAGACCCGGAATCAAACACTGGAACAAGGTTGTGCGTACATGGAGATATCTGAATGCCACAAAAGACATCAAATTGAGACTGTCAAAAAAGAACGACTGCCCCAATCTCATCTGCTACAGCGATGCCACCTGGGGCGATGACCCCTGCTCTCGAAAGTCCCAATCTGGCGTCCTGTGTTCACTCTATGGGACACCGCTTTTCTGGACCAGTCGAAAGCAACGGAACATCACTTACTCATCCACCGAAGCGGAATGCAACGCCTTGAACAAAGGCCAACTTGAATGTTGCTGGATCAAAAATTTAATTGGTGAAATCTGGAGAACTGACGCATGTCAAATGACGCCAAGCATTCATCTCATCAATAATAAGGGTCTAGAAGATAAAATTATCAAGTTTGGAACAAACTCGAAAACCAAGTTCATTGATTTGAAAACAAAAGGGGCCAGAGAAGACCTGAAATTAGGACTGATCAAACTTCAACTAATCACGTCTGATCAGATGGTTGCAGACGCACTTACCAAGGCGGCAGCCAAGTCCTCATTAGACCGCCTGGTCACGCACTTCACAACTTGACTTGACATCCAACCAAGGAGGGGTGTAAGAGATTCAAGAGCGCTCAATGATTCAAGAGCGCTCAATGCAAATACTCTAGTAATAGAGTATTGCAAGAACCGTGCCTTCCAATCTAGAGTCTTCATATATTGAGAGTTTGTACAAAGCTTGACTTTCTTTTTGACGACGATTGTTCTCCTTGATCTATCTTTTCCTTTCTATTTTTTTTATTCATCGCTCATGACCATTCAATAGTCCACCATCGCCAGTCACCCCTACACAACCGAATACCCCAACTCTTGAACAATACGAAGCTGGCCAGATGACCCTTAACACCATCGGTACGAAGAGCTGGTTTGATCTCAAGTCATTTCCGACTAACCTTTTTCACTGAACAGACTTTGACTCGAATCCCGATTCATCCCATCACATCAACTTGGTCATCACCACCGTCCTCTTCTTACACTTCAGTATGCCTGTTCCATTTCTGTTTCTTCCCCATTGAATCTAAGTGAATCTCTTGTCATGTCAATACCTCAGTCTCCTAGTCTTCTCAAATGTCCCATCTCTTGATTCAATAAGGTTCCTAGGTTTCAAGCCTTCAACGCCCACATTGGTTGTTTTTCATTTTCATTCAGTTCTTTCCTTTCTTCACTTCTTCATGCTCACTCTTGCTCCCACTCATGCTTGAATACATTGAATGAAATGAAAAACTCCAGCGGTCCTGGTTTTCAACTCATATCGTTTTTTAAGAACCTGGAGGTTGATTGGGTTTGAGTGGATTGCTCCCAAGAACCTTCTGAAAACCAGAGGTATTAGCGTGTGGGCGCCATTACTTACAACTGCTTTGCTCTATTGGGCTCTGAGCAAACTTTAACTGATTTTGTTCAAAGTCTTTCTCCTCATCATCTTGTTTCAGGTAGTGCTGCTTCCCCCTCAGCTATCATTGATATCAACTTATCCCTATCCGATCTGATTCCTCATTAACATAGGTTACTGTACCTTGATCCAGGTTACATTACAATATTTTTTGTAACACTCAGGAGGGCAGCCTAAAAAAGCACCTATCCCCTCCACAGAACTGCCAACGCCCTGCGCCGTTTCAAGTCTTACAGCAGGTACTGGAACAGGATCAGAAGGTTGAGGATTTCAAACAGATTGAACAGGAGGAGGATCAGAGTGGTCCTGAACCTTTCCATAAGTGGTTCCTTTTCCACTTCCATGTCTTTGACATCAGAGGAAGGGGGCTCAGGTGAGGATTGAGGTTTGACGGGTTTTTGAAGGATTGAAAATGGAAACGCAGGAGAATTGTCAGATTTGGGTTCCTCATGGTGTTTTCTAGCCGGATCAGGCTGATAACTTCTGGAGAAGCTGGAAGGAGTGACAGCTGGAGGATAAAAAGGTTGTAGAGTGCCGCAGGATGATCAAAAATCCAAGGAGACCAAAGATTCCTTATTGGGAGCTGGTGGTTGATAAGAGGCCACCACATGAAGGATTGGACCAGAAAAATTGAAAGGGATCAAAGCACCATTAGGAAGAAAGAAATTTTTTCCCTTCTTCTCCACCAATTTTTCCTCCTTGTCCTTCTGGTGTTCTGGAAATCTCCCAGTATCACGGCCTTCCCTATGACAGTAATAGCAAACTATAGTGGTTTCAGGAACGGAGTCAGAAGATTTAGGAGTAGCTAAAGAAGAAAGTTTCTGATCTATTTTGCTTTCAAAGGCCTGAAGGAATTTAGTGATCTCATCTATCTGAGCATTTTCCTTATTGGCCTGGGAATTTGGTTTGGGTCTACGGTTTTCTTCCATCTTGTTCATTATTTCATTGGACTCTTTGAAGGAAGGAGCTTGTACTGGTTGAGTTACTCTAGTTTTCCCAAAAGTGGGAGCTTTTTGCCTTTAATCACTTTATCCACCACACTCCTTAGGAATAGAAAAACAGGGAGCTTGAACCAATTATCTCTAGTAGTAATCATAGATCCAGATTTAACTAATTCATCTCTAGTCCTTTCCTGCACTCCTCAAGAAAAAGACTGGAAAAACCAAACTCAAATTTTGTCCATTGTGTCAATGTGATTGTTTCAGAGGAGGTAAGACTCAATAATATCCCAAGTTTTCCAAAAAGACTGATAATCAGAGGCTGAAGAGACACCACCATTGGAGATCCATTGAGAAATCAGAGCATCCAAGTCCTGTAAGGTAAACCTAGCCACATCTACTTTTCCCCAATAAGCCAACATAGCCTCTTTCAAGAGCCTCCAGTTATTATTTTCAAATCCATTCAACAATTTGATCACTTCCATAACTTCATCAGAGGAGATAAAACATTTTAATTGATAAGCCATATCATGTTCACTTGCACCATCCACTTCAGCAGCCATCTCATAGGAGTCAAGAATCATTCAAAATTTGTTCCATTTAAGCCTAAGTTCCTGTTTTGAGGCTTGATCTTGACCATCTTGCACAAAACAGAGGAGGAGCAGGTACCATTAGATTCCCTTTTGAAGAGAAGAGTTCCTAAGAGGTCCAAAGAGCAGAATTTCAACAAGGCTCACAGGTGTGGCAAGAGTATAGTTTCACAGAAAAAAAAACACAAAGGATCTTTCCAAGATGGTGAACAATTGGGAGTACTTACTTCTGGAACAAGTTGCCTCCACAGATCAGATCTGGATGATAACAGAAAAAAAGAAAAAAAGTTGGTTTGGATTTGGGAGTTGATTGTGTAAGTTTGGGACTGTAAATCTCAAGGTTTTGGGTTCAATCCTGGCCCGGGGTCCAAATTTATGAATCCAAATGGTGCTAGGCCATGGAAGTACTGTGAAGGGGAAAGGTGCTGTTTAGGCTGCCCTCCTGGGTGTCAAAAAAATATTTAAATGTAACCAAGATCAGGGTCCAGAACTTTTTAAGTGAGGAATCAAGTAGTAAAGGATAAAGTTTGATAATAGTTCGTAGAGATGGAAAAGAACTATCTGAGGAAAGATTATGTGGGAGATATTTGAAAAAAAGAATTGAAATTTTGTTTAAAGTTCAAAATAACAAAGCCGTTGGATGTAAACAACTCCCACAAGCTAATAACTCTGGTTTTCAGCAGAATATCAGGGATGATCAACTCAAACTCCAACCACCCTCAATGTTCTCAATGAACCCGCCCAACTCTCCACATTCAAGCGCTTGAAGGGTACCAGAGGACTGAGGGTGGCGGTACAAGACAAAGCACAATTTTTTGTGAAGCTCCAAAAGCAAAAATTAACTGATTTGAACAGGGATAACCTCCACACTTATGAATAACTCAAGAGTGGGCTGGAAGAATGCAACTTTGAAAAAAAAATATAAGGAGGTATAAAACTCCAGGTTTTAACCTTAATAGAACCTCTTCAATCAAACTTGATTGTCTCCAGAAAGATGATCAAGGAAGGATCAAGACCAGTATGGTCAGAGAAAGGGATCAACGAGTGGTTTAGCACACTCAAGGATTCCAACAGACAAAATTCCCTTCAACCAGCAAGGCTATTGGTTGTTGATAAGGATCAGGCTACAGAGGGGCAAAGACTGAGGATCAATGGATCAAGGGGAAATCATAGATATACCCAGGATAAGGATGAGGATCAATCACTGATAATAACCAGGGGGAATACGCTCAAACTCCCATAGATGTTTTTGGAAAAAGGTAGGGGAGAGCCCCTCCTTGAATTGGCCATGGGTTCCTGTAGACTACTTAGAAGAGATGAAACATATAGAGCAGAAAAACAACAATTGAATTTTTTTTTTTTTAGGATGGGAAAACAAAACAAACCACTGATGAGAGCAGGAACAAAGGGAAAAAAACAATAAAAAGAACACTGTGGATTAATGAAAGCTAAATAACCAGGGCCAGGAAAGCCACCAGTCCGTGCAAATGATGGGTGCGGAAGGTGACGGATTGCAAGGGAGGCCTGCGCAGACAGATGTCTGACAGGCCCGGCCAATGGATGAGCAACATGCAGGGATGGGCAGATGTGGCAAAGACGGAAATTTGGATGTGTGAGGTTGGAGCTTTTGGAGTTGGATGAACGGTTGGTCAGATGGACCAAAGGAGTTGATGATTGAGCAAGTCCTGTGAATGGACCAATGAGGAGATTGATTGGATGACCAAGGTTAAAAGCAAGATTTCAAGCAAGCCAAGCAATGGTTTCTTGGTTGCGCTGGGTAAGATGAGGCAATGGGAGAGATGGATGAGCAAACCAAGGTTGCGCGTGCAAGATTGGTTGGATGCAGTGGTGTGAGAGGAGGGATGGGTTGATGGATCACTGAGCAAATGACAGTGGAGATGATGAGTAGATGACTAGGGGATGGAAAGATGAGAGCACCAACTGACTGATCAAGCACAATTGGACGGCAGTGACGATGGTGGGAAAGGGAATTGGTTGGAGCAACTAGCCAGATGAGGATGGAAGTGAGGGTTGTAACCAACCCTCCAACCAGTTGAGCAAGATTGGTTGGAAGTCATTGGAAGGGATGGATGTGGGAAACAAAGAAGGATGGATGGGAGATTGTTTTTTGGAAAGACCAATTGGGTGAGGTGATGTGGGAGGTAGATGACCAAGTACTGTAGATGGAGCCAATGGGAGTTGGGAGTGATGAATGCTTGGGATTTGATGGTGAGGATGAGATGAGTAGGATTGCCATTGCCTTTGATGTTGACAACAATGCTGGTTCCGGCAAGGGTCAAGCCAAGCCAAGCTGGTCTTGCCCACGCGCTTGGAAAAAGGAGCTGGAGGATGAGGAGTGGAGCAAGAGGGACTTGAACACTGGGAACAGTGGTCTAAACAACCAAGAGATCCTCCTAGACAACTAGGATAAGGGAAGACTGGGAACTGGAAAAAAAATAGGGAATCATTCTGGAAAAAATTTATTTTTTGATGATGATGAATTTGATGAATTAAGGATGAGGAAAAAGATTGTAAAAACATTTTTAAAAAATTTTGGCCTTTGCCAGTGCAGTGTCCAGTTTGGGTCACCACAGCTGTTGCAGGAGTAATTTTGCAGTTTTCCTCCTCTTCTTCCCTACTTCATCCTGTACCTTTTGAGAATTTCAAATTGCTTGCTGCAGAGATTAATTACAAGATCCATGGAAAGGAAGTTCTTGCAATTTTTTTTTCTTGGAAAAATGGAATTCATACTTTTTGAGTATTACAGAACCCTTGAGGTTCTCACTGATCACAATTCTTTAAAAAATTCATGAGCTCAAAGGTCCTTACACGCAGACAAGCATGATGGGCCAAATACATCTCCAAGTTCAACTTCACAATCATAAAATGTCCTGGGAAACAAGGGGTAGTCCCTGATTCTTTATCACATCAGGAAAACGTTTACCCAGGGGGGGGAGCACTATTGCAAAAAACAAACCTGAAAACTCTAGGACAATCTTCTCAACCCAATCTGCCCAACTCAGTTCTATCATCACTCAACTTTTAGATAAATCTTCCAAACTGAAACAAGCTCAAATTGATGATCTCAAGTTTGAAAACTTCTAATCTGTGTTTCAAAGTAAGACCAATGGAGTCGTTGAAGATCTTATGAGAGCTGAAAGGTAATGAGAACAAGGATTTGACCGAGGAGAGATGAATCAAGAACAACAGGTGGAAGAAGGAGACAGAAGCAGGAAATGGGAGACTGAAAGAAATTTTAGTACGTTCCCAACATGAGATGATGAGTTAATGATGAGCCTCACAACTACACAGAAGATCAGAGTTGAAGAGCCGGTGATCATATGAACGTGAGGCCAGGATTGAGGATTGAAGCGGATAGGATTGGATACGGGATTGGTGGAGACGGGAAATTGGAAGTGGGAGGAGTTAAGTATGAAGTGGCGGGAGTTGAGTGAGCGGAGAGAATGAGAAGGATGAGAGGGTGAAATGGAAGGGTCTAGTGAGCGAGGAGAATGGGAAGGATAGAGAGTGGAGAAATGGGAAAGGGATGGTCAAGATGGAGCTTGAGAGGCTGAGGTTGAGTGAGTGGGGAGGAGAGTTTTAGGAGTCAGATGAGTGGAGAGCCACGGGTTGGAATGGATTTTAAGTATCAACACCAGGGTATGTCAATTCATTTGAGGGAGCCGGCTGTCAACTCAACACACCACTGTTTTTAGTTGTTAGGTGTAAGAACAGAAATTGTTAAATTGAGAACTGACGCCTTAATGGCTGGTTTTGTTAGAGGATTGGCGAGCATTTGGTGAGATGGAATTTGATTTGTGATTAATTTCTTGGCTTCCTGTTTCTCCCGGAGCTACTTTATCTGAGTTTCCATGTTCTTGAGAGCGCTATCGTGTGAACAAAAGTTGACCCAATCATTTACCGCCTTGTTGTCTATATTGAAGCAATGAGAGAGAGTGAGAGAAGGGTTCAATTTTTGAAGGAGGTTATCAAGCCAGAGCTTTTCTTGAGAAACCAATACTAGTGCCTTCAGCTTGCCTTCAGTGGAAGATAGAGAAACTGAGGATTGAAGTATGCTATTCCATGAGACCAGACAACCGTACAAAAGTATGAGGTAGCCAGTATGAATTTGTTGCGTTTCTGTATCATTGCCGCCGTCAGAGTCCCTGAAGCACTCAATGTTGTATTTGAAGTCAGTGGACTTCAGCCAGAGAGACAGATTGTTGGTGTGGTTGAGATACCGCCAGGCTTGCTTGGCCTCCAGCCAGCTTTGGAGACCAGGCTTGGTGTTGAATCGAGATAGGAAGGATACTGCATGAGATAGGTTGGGACAAGTTCTGCTAGCTATGAAATTGAGAAAGCCGGATTATTATTGAAAATTTATATTAAGCTTGAGGAATTCACTGTGCTACTCATCAGATGCAGGGTATATATGGGCATTTGGCGTCATTGGGGTGGTGATTGTTTTAGATTCAAGCAGTCCTAGTTCTTTCAGGGCATAATTGATATGATGTGGTTGTAATAGGGCAGGACCATGGGCGGTTTCAACTAGATGATACCCAAGAATTTTTTGAAGCGGGATTTTGTGAGAGATGGAGAACTGGGATTTTAAGCAAGAGGGGAATTCGGATGAGTTTCCAATGACTATCAGTTTGTCCACATAAACAAACACAAAAATAGACAGATCTTGGTTTATGTAGAGACAGGGATCGGCGCTTGATACAATGAAGCCTTTGGAAATTATCCAAGATTGTAACGTATCAAACCAACTTTTGGGCTCCTTTTTTAGCCCATAAAGAGTTTTATTAATTTTGAAGTAGGGAAAAGGAGAGCGGTAGCCATTGGGTTGTTTGATGAATATGTCTTCATCAAGGGGAGCGTGTAGGAAGGCCAACTTGATGTCCATTTGAAAAATTTGAAGGGAATGGTGAAAGGAGTAGACAAGAAGGATGCGGAGAGTGATGATTGAACCAGTATGGGCATAAGTCTCCCTGTAGTTTCAGAATTACAGTTTCTTGAATCCTTTTACACAAAGTCAAGATTTGAATAGAGAACCCAATCCGTCTGGTTGTTCTTTTAGCCAATAGAGCCAGACAGTGGATAGAGCTTGCTTTCTTTTGGGGAGAGTATGGCATCCCTCCCACACCTTCAGCAAGTCTATTCCGTCCAGTTCAACCTGCATGGATTCCAACCATCTGGTTTGGTCCAAGCTTTTCTCCACTTCCTTATAGGATCTTGGGACCAAGCGCCTTAGGAAGCCGTATCTTTGAGGACATTGGAGGCTGGAGCAATCTCAAAGATTATAGGTTTTGTGGGGAGTGAGATAATTTGAGATTTGTTTATCCGAGGTGTTGGAGTCTGAACTGGAGGATGATTTTTCTTCAGATGCCTGAGAAAAGGATGGTGAAGTAGGAGAATTAGGGGAGTTTTCGGAGGAGATGGATTGAAGGGGTTGAGACGGGTGCGAGTCAGGATTTTCAGTGGTTTTTGGAGTAGGGAGATGATAATATCAGTAAGAATATAACTAGTGAGAAGGGAGTCAAACGGAGAGTTGGAGGAGGCAGGAGAGATATCATTGAATTTAATATTTTCAAAAATCTTAACATGTTTGCTACAAACTATAGATCCAGTCTCTGGGAAAAAATTTTTATAGTAATTTAGATCAAGATTGAATCCCACCAAGATGCCCTTGGTGCCATTTTCACCAAGCTTGGAGAAGCTTGAGTTATTATTCAATACTACGGTCTTGGAGCCCAAGGTGCTGAATAGCTTCAATTTTGGACATTGATTATTCCAGAGTTTGAAAGGGGAGACTTTGAGCTATACTGAGGGGATTGAGTTTAGGATTTGGCAAGTGCTGACCATGATCTCATCCCACAGGTTCAGTGGGATAGACATGTTGATCATGGAAGTCCTGGTGGCCTCAACTAGTGTTCTGTTTCCTTGCTTGGCAACTAGGTTATGTTGTGGTGTGTAGGGTTCTGAGGTGGTGTGTAAGATGCCGTTGTCTTTCAAGAATGAGGTCAGTTGATTATTGAAAAATTTGCCACTGTTATCTGCATGGAAGATCCTCAGCATTCTGTTGAAGCGGTTCAAATGTAGTTTTATAAAATTGATGACTTCATTGGTCACATTGGATTTGAGCTTGACGGGGATACAAGTCTTATATTTGGAATGATTTTCTGTCAAGAGGAGGAAATAGCAATGACCTGAATGGGATATGGAGCTGATTGGTCCACAAACGTTGGCATGAATAAATTCAAATGGATGAGAGCTGGAGGGAATTTGATCTTTGAAAGATGATTGGTGAATTTTCCTTTTGCACATGCAATGCAAGGTTTGTGGTCCCACTTGAGATTTGGCAATGAGGTCAAAATTAGTTTCACCTGATTGTGGTGAACATGCCCAAACTTTTTGTGAATAGTTGACATGGTTAGAAAAAGATGACAATTGGAAAGATTGGGACTTGACTCTTCTATTTATAGAAGATTGTTTTGAATGTATCCGGACATTATCATTCTTTCTTCAAAGAAAACACCAAAGCTTTTGGAATCAAGTTGGGATAGAAAGCACCCCTTCTGGATTAATTGTCCGAGGGAGATTAAATTTACGGCCAGATTGGGTATAAACAAGGAGTGGGTTAAGGTGAGGGAGGCGGTTTTGGTATGAATTTTTGCATTCCCATTTCCCTGAGACATTATTGAGGCACTTGGTTTTCCCGTATTTACCCCAGTATTCTCGTCTTTGAGCCAATCAAAATAGCTGGAATTGTTGAACATGTTGTTTGACGCGCCAGAGTTGAGTAGCAGGGAGCGGCGGTCAATTTGTTGAAAGTTGGCCACAGCAAAGGTATAGGCCAGGTTTGCAGAAGCTTTAGGATTAGGGTTGGCTTGTGAGGAGGAGGCTGGATTTTTGGAAGTAGATTTGCTGTTTGGGATAAGGTGAGGATACAACACAAAACACCTGTTCTTTGATGAAAGGCTTGAGGATTATGCCAATTGGGTTTGCATTGCAATGGTTCCTGATTGGCAAGAAGAGCAGAGGCGTACGTTCCAGCGGCTATCTTGTTTTTAATTTGATTCAAGTGCCTGAGGAACATGTCTCCATTTATCTTGGCGGCTCTGAGTAAATTAGTTTTTGTTGTCTTCAGATTTTCAAGCAGAGGAGGGAATTTTTACAGAATCAAATAGGCCACTAGGTCTTTGTCCATCTTTATACCGATTTCTGCAATTTGAAGCAAGCACAACCGCACGTTGGTAATAAACTTTTCCACATTTTTGGAGTTGAAGGCAAGATTCAGGAAATTGAAGAATATTTGGGATCAATTGGTGGTTTGTGATGAGGCATAGAACTTTTTTATTGATCTCCACAAGGTGATACCGTCCAGCACGTCGTTTTCCTTGACGCAATTGATGTATGTCCAATTATCAAGCTTGGCCAGGATGTAGCCAGCAATTTTGAGGTTGATCTCCAAGGGGAAGTTCTTAGTATTTCCGTCTTTCAGCCAGTGGGCTATACCTTTGAGGGAGAATATGTTTTTTAAATTTGATTTCCATAACAAGAAATTTGATTCATTTAGGTTAGGGATGGAATCGGTAAGAGTTTTGAGAAGGGAGGAGTTGACGTCCCTTGGTCCAGCTGAATCCATGCTTCCGGTAGCCTGGTTGTTGCAGCCTTTTGCCTTTTAACCGTGAAAACTTCTAATCTGTATTTCAAAGTAAGACCAACCAAGTTGTGGAAGATCATATGAGAGCTGAAAGGTAATGAGAACAAGGATTTGACAGAGGAGAGATGAATCAAGAAAAACAGGTGGATCAAGGAGACAGCAGGAAATGGGAGACTGAAAGAAATTTTATGACATTCCCAACATGAGATGATCAGTTAATGATGAGCCTCACAACTACACAGAAGATCGGAGTTGAAGAGCCAGTGATTGTATGAACGTGAGGCTGGGATGGAGAATTGACGCAGATAAGATTGGATACAGGATTGGCGGAGATGGGAAATTGAAAGTGGGAGGAGTTAAGTTGCAAGTGGAGGGAGTTGAGTGAGCGGAGAGAATGAGAAGGATGAGAGGGTGAAATGAAAGGTTCCAGTGATCAAGGAGAATGGGAAGGATAGAGAGTGAAAAAATGGGAAAGGGATGGTCAAGACAGAGCTCAAGAGGCTGAGGTCAAGTGAGCAGGGATGAGAGTTTTAGGAATCAGATGAGTGGAGAGCCATGGGTTGGCGTGGATTTGAAGTATCAACACCAGGGTACGTAAATTCATTTGAGGGAGCCTGCTGTCAACTCAACAAAGTTTACCAAGCTTTGCATGAGTTAAAATCTATTAGATAGTTGTTACAGTATTGACTAAAATGGTTATTTAGTTTATAAGGACCGTATAGTTGTAAAATATAATCAACACATTAAGTTATATATCTTTGAGTCAAGGAATAATTGTCCGCTTGCTGGTCATCATGGGAAGGATAGAACCTACAAATTGTTTGCACAAGGATTCTACTGGCCTGGTATGACCAAGGAAGTAAAAGACTATGTTAACGTGTGCCATGATTGTAATGGTAACAAGTCCTTAAAACACCAGAGGTATGGGCTGCAAACAACAGAATTATGGGCTGCTTCAGCCACTTCCAATTCTGCCTATTCCTTGGAACTTGCTGTTGATGTATTGGATTTTGAAATGACCTATTTCTAGTGCTTATGATTCTATTTTAGTAGTAGTAGATTTCTTCTCAAAGATGGCTTTATTCATTTGCAGTAATTTGAAAGCCTCCTTAGAAGACTTAGCTCATTTATTCATAGAATATTTATTCTCCAAATATGTTCTCCCTGATAACATAACTAGTGATTGTGAATATTTGTTTTTTCCTCCAGCTTCTGGACCTTGCTTTGCCAACATTTGAAGATCACTTGCAATTTATTAATGGCTTACCACTGGGAAACAGATTGGGAAATGGAGCAATTCAATCAGATTCTCAAACATTATCTTTTAATTTACGTTTCATACCAACAGGACAACTGGTTGCAATGGATCCCATTAGCCAAGTTTGCCTACAACAACTCCACTCATTCCTCCACCAAACAGTCACCCTTCCAGAATGTTTATGGTAGAAACCCAACTCTCTCAACTATTCACGTAGCACCTTCTCAACCTGCTACCGATGACCTTTATCACATTCATTCTCTTCAAAAGCAACTTTGAACCAACCTCAAAGCATCAAACCAGCGCTACAAGGAACAAGCAGACCAACTTTGCAGTAGGAGATCAGGTATGGCTTGATGCTCACAATATTTGAAGTACTTGCCCAACCATCAAAATCTCTGAAAGAAAACTTTCCACCTTCAAATTCAAATCAGTCATTTCCCCTAACGCTTTTAAACTCACCTTACCTTCAAAATGGAAAGGTATCAACCCAGTCTTTCATGTGTCTCTGATAGAGCCAGCTTGAGTCTTATACCCAGGCAAGACTCATCCCCCTCCTGAACCGTTCAATGTCCAAGATTTGTTAGAGTGGGAAGTAAGTCATATTCTGGATTCCAGGTTACCCAAAGGAAAACTTAAATACCTCCTCAAATGGACTGGCTTCCAGTCCAACAAAGATCACACCTTGTGGGAACCAGCCCATCACCTTTGCAACTCTCCTTATTTGATTCAAGACTTTCATGCAAGTTACCCTTGCAAACCTTGCCAATCATGACTCCAATCCCATTCTGAAAATCCATCTCATTCCATCCCATCCATCTCATCCCACTTCCTTTCTTTATATCCTTTTCATTTCCTAAAATTTTTCCATTTTCTTTTCAAAATTTTTTATTCTTTCACGTTTGTTTATTTCACATAATATATATATATATATAATAAAAATAATAAAATAACCTTATATTATAATAAAATAAAATGAAAAATAAAATACATTTTTACAAATTTTCCTTTACTACTCTTTCCGCTTCCTCCCAATTTTTGGTCAATCCCTCTACCATTGACCTAGAATTCATACAAATTCTCCTTGTTTCTCAAATAAGGCATCCTTGGAAACACCATTAGTTGCATCACCAGGTGCCTTTCAAAGATTTCCATGCACCTTGCCATCTGAGCCCTCTTCTGACAGGCATTCCATCCACCTTGCTCCAAGAGCATCCCATATGCTCTCTTCCTTTGTCCCATTGACAAGCCTTCTCCAGTGTCACCATTTAATGGCCTCACATAAGTTTTGATGGGCGCTTTTACTTGCACCCAGTTGCCTCCATCTCTGTTTTCCATTCCACCCCGTTCCTCTATCTCCTGTTCCGTTCCATCCCTTCCCTCTGTCTGGTTTCCTTATTCTTCATTTCCTTCCCTCTGTTCCATATAACCCTCTGCTTCAGTCATTATCCCTTCTTCCCTTGCTTCTTCAAATACAGCCAATTCCTCAGCTCACAATTTACCTTGCACCTTGGGATTCATCTGATTCACCTCAAATTTGGACAATGTTCCAATATATGGTGGCAGCGACGGAGGAATATTAGTAGTGTACCTTTGAGTTTTGATGAGCGCTTTGGCCTGCACCCCGTTCCCTCCATCTTGGCCTTCCATTCCACCCTGTTCCTCTATCTCTGGTTCCCTTCCATCCCTTCTTTCTTTCTGGTTTCCTTATTCTTCATTTCCTTCCCTCAGTTACATATCATCCTCTCCTTATTCCATTATCCATTCCTCCCTTCCTTCTTCAACTAATGCCAATTCCTCAGCTTTCACTTTGCCTTGCACCTTGGGATTAATCTTATTCACCTCAAATTTGGACAACGGTCCCATATACGGTGGCAGCAGCGGAGGCTATTGGTAGTGTACCTTTGGAATTGTGGTAATATTATCAAGAACAAAAATTACATTAGTTCCATTTCTTTTTATTTTATTTATTGTTAGTCCCTAAGTCTTAAACTTACCAGGGTTTTGGATTCCTAAGAATTTGATCTCCTGCACTGGTGGTATATGGTAGTTCACTCGCCGCGCAGAGCTTTGGCTTTGGACCTCACTCCAAGACGCTACGGAGGTATCCACTATGGGTATGCTATTTATAGGTAAATTACAAGCAACCTTGCGCAGACAACATTGCTTGCATTTGCCTTGGAGCCCTCTTGCAGCAGTACTAAGGACCCATTGTTCTTTGCAACAAATACAGTTTTCACAATGAAAAGATGAAAATGAGGACATATTTTAATTATAAAATTATTTGAGAAAAAAAGAAGTAGGATAATAACTAGGGCTATACAGTACTCACAACAAATTTTGGAATCAATGGGAAAATCATCTGAACGCTTGCAGGAGCTTGCGTCTTTATACCCGGGCAACTTTCACGCTTCAAGCTTAAGGATTATTATCTCCCTCACTTTGAAATATCCTTTCCTCAGTAACATCTACCTTATTACATATGCGTGACACAAATAGAAGCACAAAATCAATGGTGCCTTCCGCTTATCAACTCTTGCTTGCATAAAAACCTTCCATTCTTGGAAACTGACTCAGAACCTACTTGCAAACCTTGTAGTTAACTCTACTACAGTCAACCATCCATTCAAGCTCCGCCCTTCCATCTTGAGTATCAACAGCCCTTGGATTCCCATTCCCGGCCATGCACTCGCTTTGGCTTCCACCCATGCTAGTTAGCCACAGCAACTGTATAGTTTGCAATTGGACTACTCCCTTACCCTAAATAAGCTACATCCTCATAATTGCATTTTCTCTCATGTCACTCCTTCCTATCTCATCTGTTACGCCCTTGTACACTCAGACTCTATTTGCCTTGCATCTACATTATGACCTTGGAAACGTCTATACTGTTATATAATTTCCCAATCTTTTCATTTCATTCATTGCTTCATTGCCTCTTAACTGTAGTTGGCCTTCTATCAGGTGTTTTGTAGTCACTTTGGATTACCTTATAAAGGCTACGCCGCTTTCCTTAAGATTTCCTCCTCAGTTATTCAATTTCATATGTTCTTGCATTTTGCTTAATCTGGTCATCAAATCAGCCTTGGCTTTAGTTTCCTTTCCATTGGAACAATTAATCCCTCTCACTTTTTTTCCAGTTACCCAATCATAAGTTTGCACTTTGCAGTTAGCTTTGCTACCTTGCACTTGCCCTTGCACTCAGTCTCTTCCTTTGCGCTTACGATCATCTAAGATTGCCCCATAGTACTTGGGGTGGTTGTGTGACAGTATTGTATTTAGGAGAAGCAACTCACTTAATCAAAATGGTTCCAGACCTCTGATAAAGGTCTGAATGAAAAAATACATGAAAAATAATATCCAAAAAATTAGCAAAAAATGAAAGAAAATGAAAGCTCAACATCTTAATTACATCCACATCTGGAATCTCTCCATCTTCTGAATCTTCCCCTTCATCAAAATCTGGCACCTCTTGATCTTCTGAATATTCCTCTTCAGTCAGCAATTCACTCAATGTTGAATAAATGAGAAGGACTCATCAAAAAAACAACTTTTTGCAGAAGAAATAAGTATATTTATAAAATTACCTCCTCCTCTGATTCCTCCTTCTGTTTTCACTTCCCCTTCCCTTGGATGGCCTTGCACCTTCTTGAAACCTGAACGCATAAGAAAAAAAAATAATTATGAATTTTGATATATTTTTTTTTTCCAAAAAATTGGTGACTGACCTTCAAAGTTGCTATCAATTTCTTCTTTGGCCTTCCTCTCCTCTTGGGTTTTTGTAAATATTAAAAACCAGATGCATCTATTTTGCTTGAGTACTGAGATTTATTCTTGAATTTATTGGCTGCTCCTTTGGGCCTTCCTCTAACTTTGGATCTTTGAGTGGAATTTGTCTCTTCAATCAGGCTAAGTTTGTGTCTTCCACTTTACAGCTTCATGCTTTCACCCAGATAATATAGATTTTTTCCAGTTTGAAAATTTCTGAATGGTTCAAAAAATTTAGTGAATTATAGGTTTTCATTAATGTCTTTGGTTGTAAATTCAAGTTCTGCTGAATCTTAAGTTGATTCAGGGTTCACAGTTAACTGGAGAAAGGAAAATCAAAATCAATCAGGACATTATTCATTTGAGCTTGAATCCCCCCCCCCTAAAAAAGAGAAAAAATTCTGAGATTGGAGCTTTGACATGCCCTTGGGGATGAAAATCATCAATTTGGAATAGTTCACCCTTTCTGATGGCCAATTAGACTTTGTGAACACATGTAATACCCATGTAAGAAGAGTAATCACAGTTGTTGCAATTTGTGGAAGAATCAAGAACTTGATGAGATGAATGAATGATTTTGAGGGCAAAGTGGCCTTATCTTTCCAGAACGATGATCCACACAGTGAGGCAAACCAATTAGATGCTTGAATTCTTGCTGAGAGGCTTCAATCGCTCTCTCACGGGTTTGGATGGTGATGGAACTGTAAATTTTTTGAACTTCATTCTAGAAATAGCCAATAGAAGAATTGATGAATCTTTTAATGTAGAAGTGAGAACCTTCTATTCTTTATCTACTTGTGTTTCCAAAGTGAAACTATTTTTTTTCCAAATAGGAGAAAAATTTTATTTTTAGAAGAATCCAGTTTTCAAGAAGGTAGTCAGGAGTGGGAGGATTCCAGACCAGAGAAAGTTTTGTGAAGTTTTTTTGATAGCTTGATTAATATTTTGAATAGACCAAACAATGCCATTCTTTATGGAATAGCTTCCATTCATCTTTAGATTTAAAGTGCTTCTTGCAATGAGTTTGAATGTTCTTGAAAATGTGCCAGACAAAGAGAAGATAATGAGAGGAGGGGAAAAATGATTCAATTTAGCTAATAAATGCTTGTTCCTTGTCTGTTATAATCACACTAGGTTCTTTATCTTCAAATATTTACTGAAGTTTATTCAGGGCCCAATCATAGTTCTGTTTTTTCTATTGAGATAAAAAACAGTAGGAAACTGCAAATCTTCTAGCAGAATTGTTTATCCCAAGAATATGTAGAAGGGAAATTCCAGATTTGTTGGTTTTATATGTACAGTCCACCATAATGGGAGTAGGGAAAAGGTCTAGAAGTTTCATTGAATCAGGGTGTGAAATAAATAATGAAGTCGTTTGAACATCCAAATTTTTCATTTTGTAGTAAAAAGAAGAATTCCTGAGTTCCAGTATGAGTTCTTTCACAGGAGTTTTGCCTTCAAGGGCATTTTTTTTTATTTGGGATCTTTTGTTGTAAATTTTGGAAGATTTGTATGGATAGGTGATGATGAGTTTTGTATATCAGAGTTGAGAATTTTTAAAGGGGGCACTCCTGCTTTGGATATATTTTCAACCACCTCCTTTTGCTCCCCTTGAATTCTTCTGTGGATGGGATGAGTGGAAGCGTCAATGGAAGGTGTATGTTTGTGCTCTTGAAATTTCACCTTCACCTCCTAAACACCCATTATTTTTGAAAAATGCTCAATAACCTGAAAGGACAATTGGTCTTTCTTGATTTTTGTAATTTGGAGGTATCTTTGTGGTGTTTATGTTCCCAATATTTATCACATTGGTAAGTGTAGGCTTGATTCTTCCAATTTGATACTCTGGTAGATATGGCATATCCCTGGGAATGTTCCCATGATTGGATAGTTTCACACAACCACCTCACGTACTATAGGGCAATCTTAGATGATGGTAAGCGCAAAGGAGACGCTGAGTGCAAGGGAAAGTGCAAGGTAGCAAGGTTTACCTGCGAAGTGCAAACTTAGGGTGGATTAACTTGGCACACAGCAAGAGTGGTCAATGTTCCAATGGAAGGAAACCAAACCCAAGCTCAATGTGATGAATTGATTAAGCAAATGCAAGAACGTATGAAATTAACTATCTGAGGAGACAATCCCCAGGAAAGCGGCATAGCCTTTATAAGGTAATCCAAAACCAATAGATAAAACCTGATGGAAGTTAAACTACAGCTACAAGCAATAAGGCAATGAATGACATGAAAGGAGTAAAAAATGAAGAAACAGTATGAACATTTTGGGGTCTTAGCGTAAGTGCAAGACAATAAAGGACAAATGTATTGGAGTTTAACGGTTGAGATATGAGGGAGTGACGTCAGAGGCAATGCAAATATGAAGTTTTAGTTTATGCAGGGTAAGGGACTAGTCCATTTTCAAACTATACAGTTGATGTGGCTTGACTAGCTGGGTGAAAACTAGCAAGAGCATGTGACCTGGAATGGGAACCCAAGGGTTATTGATACCCAGGGTGAAAAGGCAGAGCCCAAATGGATGGTTGACTGAGGTAGAGTTTACTGCAAGTTTTGCAAGTGGGTGCTGAGTCAGTCGCCAAGGATGGAAGGTCATTATGCAAGCAAGAGTTGGTAAGCTGAAGACACCATTTACTTTGTGCTTCTATTTTGCCACAATTATGGACTGAGGTAGATGGTACTGGGAAAAGGGTATGTTGAAGTGGGAGGAAAATAATCCTCAAGCTTGAAGCATGACAGTTACCCAGGTATAAAGATGCAAGCTCCTGAAAGCGTTCAGGCATATTTCCCATTGATTCCAATGTTGTTACAAATAATGTATACCCATTAAGATTACTTCTTTGCTTTTTTTGAATAGAGTTATAGTTAATTATGTTTTCATTGTCATTCCGCCGTTCAAAATACTGCATTTGACAAAACAACCAATGCATCCCTAGTACAGCCACGCGAGGTATCTGATGCAAGTGCAAACAATGTTTTTTGCGCAAGGTTGCTTGCACATTCCCTGTAAGTAGCACGCCGGTTGTTAATTTACCAGCAGCGTCTGGAAGGAAGGTGCCAAGTAAAAGGTTCACACTGCAGGTCAACTACCATAAATCACAAGTGCTGGAGATTGAGTTCTCAGGTATTTGGAACCCTGGTAAGTTCAGGCTTAGAGACTAAAAATAAGTCAAATTAAAAGAAAGGAAATGGAACCAATATAATCTTTGTTGTTGTAGTCCTACCAAAATTACAGCAATATACCACTAATACACCTCTGCTTCCGCCACCATATCCTGGGTTGATTGGGTTTGAAGTGCAAAGTGAAGTGCAAGGTGAGGAACCACAGGCACTCAAAGAGGCAAGAGAAGAACAAAAAATTACTGCAAGGGCGGTAGAACCGGAGCAAAGGGAGGAAAATGAAGAGGAAAGAAATGGGATACAAGGAAGGAGTGGAATGGAATGGGAGGTGGAGGAACCAAATGAAACGGAAGGGAATGAGATGGAGGGCCGAGATGAGGGGAACCAGGTGCAAGTCAAAGGTCCAATCAAAACTGATGCAAGGCAATTGACTGGGGATGTTGGGGAATTTTCTTCAAGGGGGCGAAGGAAGAGAGCTCATAAGGAGCTCATGGAGGAAGGTGGATGGAATACCCAACCAAAGAGGTTTTGGACTTCAAAGTGCAAGGAGATTTTGGATAGACATCTGGTGGCACAAGTGATGATCTTGCAAAGGCTTTCTTATTTGGTAGACAACAAAGGTTTTTGGAAGAATTTATGTTGATGGAAGAGGAATTGAACAACAATTGGGAGGAAGTGGAGAAAGAAATAAAGGATTATTTGTAAAAATGTATTTTTTAATCTTATATATATTATTATTATTATTATTATTATTATTATTATTATTATTATTATTATTATTATTATTATTATTATTATTATTATTATTATTATTATTATTATTATTATTATTATTATTATTATTATTATTATTATTATTATTATTATTATTATTATTATTATTATTATTATTATTATTATTATTATTATTATTATTATTATTATTATTATTATTATTATTATTATTATTATTATTATTATTATTATTATTATTATTATTATTATTATTATTATTATTATTATTATTATTATTATTATTATTATTATTATTATTATTATTATTATTATTATTATTATTATTATTATTATTATTATTATTATTATTATTATTATTATTATTATTATTATTATTATTATTATTATTATTATTATTATTATTATTATTATTATTATTATTATTATTATTATTATTATTATTATTATTATTATTATTATTATTATTATTATTATTATTATTATTATTATTATTATTATTATTATTATTATTATTATTATTATTATTATTATTATTATTATTATTATTATTATTATTATTATTATTATTATTATTATTATTATTATTATTATTATTATTATTATTATTATTATTATTATTATTATTATTATTATTATTATTATTATTATGATTATTATTATTATTATTATGATTATTATTATTATTATTATTATTATTATTATTATTATTATTATTATTATTATTATTATTATTATCATTATTATTATTATTATTATTATTATTATTATTATTATTATTATTATTATTATTATTATTATTATTATTATTATTATTATTATTATTATTATTATTATTATTATTATTATTATTATTATTATTATTATTATTATTATTATTATTATTATTATTATTATTATTATTATTATTATTATTATTATTATTATTATTATTATTATTATTATTATTATTATTATTATTATTATTATATTATTATTATTATTATTATTATTATTATTATTATTATTATTATTATTATTATTATTATTATTATTATTATTATTATTATTATTATTATTATTATTATTATTATTATTATTATTATTACTACTATCATTATTATTATTATGATTATTATTATTATTATTATTATTATTATTATTATTATTATTATTATTATTATTATTATTATTATTATTATTATTATTATTATTATTATTATTATTATTATTATTATTATTATTATTATTATTATTATTATTATTATTATTATTATTATTATGATTATTATTATTATTATTATTATTATTATTATTATTATTATTATTATTATTATTATTATTATTATTATTATTATTATTATTATTATTATTATTATTATTATTATTATTATTATTATTATTATTATTATTATTATTATTATTATTATTATTATTATTATTATTATTATTATTATTATTATTATTATTATTATTATTATTATTATTATTATTATTATTATTATTATTATTATTATTATTATTATTATTATTATTATTATTATTATTATGATTATTATTTTTATTATTATTATTATTATTATTATTATTATTATTATCATTATTATTATTATTATTATTATTATTATTATTATTATTATTATTATTATTATTATTATTATTATTATTATTATTATTATTATTATTATTATTATTATTATTATTATTATTATTATTATTATTATTATTATTGTTATCATTATTATTATTATTGTTCTTTTTTTTTTGATAGAAATAGGATTCTTATTTTGAAATACAATAAAACATGAACAGATAAAAATTGTGAAAAGGCAAGGGAGATAAATCTGTTTGAAAAGATGAGGAAATAGAATAAGGAAATGGGATGACATTAATGGGAAGGAATGGGATTGAAATGTGGAATCTGATGGAATTGGAGTTTTGATTGGCAAGGTTTGCAAGGGTAACTTGCATGGAAGTCTCAAACCAAATTGGGAGAGTTGCAAAGGTGATGGGTTGGTTCCCACAAGGGACAATCTTTGTTGGACTGGAAGCCAGTCCATTCAAAAAGGTATTGAAGCTTTCCATTGCTTAACCTGGAATCCAGGATACGGCTTACTTCCCACTCTAACTGATCTTGGAAGCTGACCTGTTCAGGAGGAGATGAGTCTTGCCTGGGTATAGGACTCAGGCTGGCTCTAGGAGAGACACATTAAAGACTGGGTGGATACCATTCCATTTGGGAGTTAAGGTGAGTTTAAAGGCATTAGGGGAGAAAATTTATTTGAATTTGAAGGGGCCAAGCTTTCTTTCAGATATTTTACAAGTTGAGAAAGTACTTCAAATATTAAAAGCATCAAGCCATACCCAATCTCCTACTGCAAAGGTTGGGGCCAAAGTGCAAAGCCATTCTGCTTGTTCCTTGTACTTCTGGTTTGCCGCTTTGATGTTGTTTCAATGTTGCGTTTGGAGGGGTTGGATGTGATTAAGTTAATTGGTATCAGGTTGAGAATTTGCTACATGAATGGAAGAGAAAGTTGGATTTCTACCATAAAGAGTCTGGAAGGGCAACTGTTTGATGGAGGAATGAGTTGAGTTGTTGTGGGGGAATATGGCTAATGGGAGCCATTGCAAGCAGCATTCCTGTTGGTAGGAGACGTACATTTGGAGATATTGTTTGAGGATCTGATTTACTTGCTTGGTTTGTCCATCCCTTTGCGGGTGGTAAGCCATTGCCAAATTGCAAGTGATCTTCAAATGTTGGCACAGAAAGGTCAAGAAGCTAGAGACAAACAAAGATCCACAATTGCTTATTAGGTTATCAGGGAGACCATGGTTTGAGAATACATATTCTATGAATAAATTATCTAAGTCTTCAGAAGAGGCTGTCACATTACTGAAAATAAATAAAGCCATCTTTGAGAATCAATCTACTACTACTAAAATAGTATCATAACCACTAGAAATATGTAATTGCAAAATGAAATCAATTGAAAGCAAGTGCCAAGGAATTGGCAGAATTGGAAGTGGCTGGAGAAGCCTATACTTCCAATGTTTTGAGGAATCGTTCCAATTGCAATAATAGCAAGGTTTAACATAGTCTTATACTCCATTGGTCATACCAGGCCACTAGAAGTCTTGTGCAATCAATTGGTAGGTTTTTCCCTGGCCATGATTACCAGCAAGCAGTGAATCATGCCTTGACTTAAATATATCTAAGTTAATGCAAGGATTATCTAGTACTACTATACAATTTTCATAAACTAAATAATCATTTTTGTCAATAATATAATCACTATCTAACAAGTTTGCATTCTTGCAAAGTTCTCTACACTGAGTTTCTTTGAGTTGAGCTTGTCTTAGTTTGGAAGCTAGATCTCAAAGGTTAGTGATGATCAAACTAAGTTTGGCGGATTGGGTTGAGAAAGTTGTCCTAACGTTTTCAGGGTTTTTGTTGGAAAAGGTGCTCCCCCCTCCTGGGTAAACTTTTCCCAACGTGACAAAGCAACAGGGACTACCGCTTTTTTCCCAGGACGGTACATGATTTTAAAGTTGAACTTCAAGAGATATTTGGCCCAAAATGCCTGTCTTTGTGCAAGGACTTTGGAGCTCATGAAATATTTCAAAGAATTGTGATCAGTTAAGACCTAAAAAGTTTCCATAAGACCCAAAAGGTATGAACACCATTTTTTCAAGCAATAAAAAATTGCAAGAAGTTCCTTTTCATGAATGTTCTAATTGAGCTCTTCAGCAAGCAGTTTGCAAGACTCAAAAGCTACAGGATGAAAGAGTGAAGAAGAGGAGGAAAACTGCGAGATTAATCCTGTGATCACATATTTGCTTGCATCTGTTTCCACAATAGTTCAAGCTAGCTCATTAAAGATACCAATAATCAGAGCAGTTGTAAATTCTTTTTTCAGAGCTTTGAAATCCAAAGCAGCTTGTTCTGTAAAAACAAAATGAGCATCTTTTTGAAGGAGGTTAGATTGGTTTTGGTTTTCTTGGCATAATGCTCAATAACCCTCCTGTGAAAATTACTGAAACAAAGGAAAACTTGAAGGGATTTAACAGAAGAAGTTGGGGTCCAGTCCAATATGCGCTGGCTCTTGGCTGTATCCATTGATAGTCCTTGCTGTGACACCTAGAAATTGAAGAGAATAAGGGTAAAATTTTCACTTAGAGGCTTTTGAAAACAGGACATTCTTGCAAATTTGCTGCAGCACCTCATGCACATGTGCAATGTGATCCTCAAGAGTCTTTAAGTAGACTGTTATATCATTGTTATAATGATGGCCAGCAATTAGCTTAGGAAAATGAGCAGTATTTAAAGAAAAAGAAATGCTGGACACCTTGTGTCAATAATTGCTTGATGGGCTCTCATAATGGGGAAATACGTTGGATGATATTGTTGATGAATTTGATTGGATGATGAATGGATGATGGAAAACAGCAGGGAGAAGAGCTCCTTAAGTACAAAAGACTGGCCTCTTGTGATCCCATGATACAACAAGGCAAAAGGCAAATTTTCCGCCCCAAAAGAGCTCTACAGGCTCTACAGGCCTTGTTACTTGGTTTGGGCTACATCAGCCCACATGGCATCAGTCCCTGTTCCCTTAAAACCAGCCTATTCCGGTTGTTTCTGGTGTTTCCACCTTAATGGGGCTGAACCAGCCCCTGTGCTGTTCAATCCCTGGCTGTTTGTCCGTTACAACCAGCCCTGTTACTTATCTTAGCACTTGTACAGCCCTGGCACCTCATATGGGCCAGGTGAGACCCAGGACTCACCTGAGTCCGACCAAAATCTCACCTGGGGGGGGGGTGTAACCAGCGGACATGCCCCCCCCCCTCTTTCTCTCAAATCCCTGGAGGGGGTGGTCAAATCCCCCTAACAGGGGCCCTGGGTGTTGATACCCCCAGGGCGTTGCTACGGTAAGTGGGCTGGGGGGTGGTCAGGTCCCCTCCAGCCTTTTGCTCCTCCCCCTTGGCAAAGGGGGGGGGAGAGCACCCCTTGGATGGTGGGGGGTTGGTCAATTCCCCCCCACCGCCCTTCACCTTGATGCAACCAGCCTGGCCACCTCTTTCAGTGGGGGGGTGATCAAGTCCCCCCCACCATGACGGGTTGCCCCTTGCCACTGGTCTCTGGCTGGTTACAACCAGCCAGGCCTCCCCCTCCCCCTTGCAATGGCAAGCAAGGGGAGGGGGAGTAGCCAGGACCACCATCTGGGTGGCTGCCACCCAGCGTGGCAGCGGCAACAACGGCCCCACGTGGGCCGTTGGGCCCCATAGACGGGCCAAAGGCAAAAACAGAGGCCCCGATTGGGCCGCAAAACAGGCTATGGCATGGGCAGCGGCCGCGGCACGGGAAGCAGCCCCAAGCGGGCCGCAACAAGGGCGGCAGCCCCAACCGGGCTGCAACACGGGGGTCGGCCCCAATGGCCCTCCCCAAGCCCAAAAACTGAGTAAAACATACTTTGGCAGGCCAGCCCGTCTGGCCAAGTATTTCCAAAATAAACCTTGGGCCCAACTACGCTCATACAAGCCCATCTGGCTGTACTTGCCCATATCCCCCACATGGCCTGTTAGGGCCCGTTTCCCAATGAGCCTGTTTCACGTGTTTTGAGGCCAGTTTCCCCAAATCAGTGACATCCACACAGGCCCATATGGTCCGTGTGAGTGTCCAATGGGCCGGAGAGGCTTATATGTGCATCCCATTTGGATTACACTTAAACGTAGCACACACGTAAGTGCATACGTATTTTAACAATGCTCAAGATATACCACAAGATATTTCTCTACAAGTTCAGAAAAAATTTCATTGAAAAAACATTGAAACGTGGAAGGAGCATTGCAGAAGCCAAAAGGCATGAAGGTCTACTCATAACTGCCAAACCGTGTTCACATTGCGTTCAAATACTCATGAACTTTTGCAATGTGAACTACTTTATAGGCGCCTCAAAGGTCTAACTTCAAGAAATGAGCAGCTCCATGGAAGAGAGTGAGGAGGTGCAACATAGGCAGTAATGGGTAGGCATTCTTCCAAGTTACCTGGTTCAGTTTGCTATAGTTGACACAAAGGCAAATTCGGCCATCTTTCTTTGGAACAAATAAGAAAGGTGAACAAGCGTTCAAATTCCTTGGTCAAAGAAATCCTTTCAATAAATTTTCCCCAATGTATTCTTGAAGTGCATTTGATTCCTGCTTCAAGAGAGAGTAGACTGGTCTGGGTGCCAGTGGTGGGCCAGTAATTTTGATCTTATGATTGCAAGAATAGGATTGAGGAAGTTTATCTCCCTTTACAGCTGAAAAGACGTCAGAAAAGTCATGATAAACCAGAGGTAAAGACTCTTGAATGATTTCTAAATCTTCAATCTTGTCATCTTTGAGCATGGGGTTCAAAGTGCTTGCATGATGCAAGAGGATTAGGGAGCTCAAAATACACCATTTGGTTGGTGCCTGTTTCTCTTCAAAGAAACAAGGAGAAGTTAAGTCTGAAAAATAAGCAATAAATAGAAAATCTAAAGAGGGAACTTGGGAATGAAGTTTGGGATATTTAAAATCTCCTGGCGGAAAATTTTCATCCAACTCAATGAAAGTGTCAGGTAGGCTGTTTAATTGCTGTTTGACAGAAGGGTTATTTTCCAGGGGTTGGAAGGTTTGAAGGTTAATTGCTCCTTCTTGCCAATTCACATTCAGATTCCAGTAAAATAGGGAATCATTGCCTAGAATGGTATCATCCATTCTGGGAATATCCAAGAAAAATAAATCCCATTTGAGGCTGGGGGACTTAGAAAATGCAAAGGTCCATTTTGCCTTTTGGGAAACCCAATCAGAAGGCTCTTTCCCACTACTTAATAAATAGATAGTGAACCTATCTATCACGGAATGGGTAATGCAAAGATTGACTCGTTGTAATTCAGATAATGTGTAGTCTTCCTTGGAAGTGTCAGGAAAACTACAAGCCAATTTTTTGACTGTTTAGCGTCTTCAGGCGCTAGCCACTTTTCACAAGTATCAACATTATTTTTACCTCCACAATACAACATAACCCATTCTTTTACCTCCTCAACTGTTCCTAATTCCGCAGCATCCCAGTTTCTTTGTCCAGGAACTTCAGAGTTTTGGTGACAGGCTTTCCTTTTGGGTTGGAGTGCAAGGTTGGATTCAGTGACTGATTGCTTTGGATTCTTTGAATATTTTTTTGAGGTGTTGTCTGCCTGATGAGAATATACCACCCCACGTACTATAGGGGAATCTTAGATGATTTTGAGCGCAAAGAAGAAGCTGAGTGCAAGGGCAAGTGCAAGGTACCAAGGGGTAACTGCAAAACGCAAACTTACGGTGGAGTAACTTGGCACACAGAAAGAGGGGTTAATGCTCCAATGGAAGCAAACCAAACCCAAGCCCAATGTGATGACTGGATTTAGCAAACGCAAGAACGTATGAAATTAACTATCTGAGGAGACAATCCCCAGGCAAGCGGCGTAGCCTTTATAAGGCAATCCAAAACCACTAGATACAACCTGATGGAAGGTAAACTACAGTTACAAGCAATGAGGCAATGAATGACATGAACAGAGTACAATATGAAAAAACAGTATGAACGTTTCCAAGTTCTTAGCGTACGTGCAAGACAACAGAGGACAAATGTATTGGAGTTTAACGGTTGAGAAATGAAGGAGTGACATCAGAGGCAATGCAAATATGAAGATTTAGTTTATGCAGTGTAAGGTACTAGTCCATTTGCAAACTATACAGTGGAGGTGGCTTGACTAGCGTGGGTGTGAACTAGCAAGAGAATGTGACCGGGAATGGGAAACCAAGGGTTATTGATACCCAGGGTGAAAACGGGGAGCCCAAATGGATGGTTGACCAAGGTAGAGTTGACTGCAAGGTTTTCAAGTGGGGTTTGAGTCAGTTTCCAAGGATGGAAGGTAATTATGCAAGCCAGAGTTTGTAAGCAGAAGGCACCATTGATGTTGTGCTTCTATTTTGTCATGTTTATGGATGTTAGAATTATGGCCAGCAATTAGATTAGGAAAATGAGCAGTATTTAAAGCAAAAGAAATGCTCAACACTGGGTGTCAATATTGGCTAATGGGGCTCTCACAATGGGGCAATATGTTGGATGAATTTGATGGAATGATGAATTAATGGATTTAAAACAGCCGGGTGAAGAGCTCCTTAAGTACAAAAATTGGCCTCTTGTGAGCCCATGATACAACAAGCCAAAAGGCAAATTTTCCGTCCCAAAAGATCTCTACAGGCTCTACTGGCCTTGTTACTTCGTTGGGACTACATCAGCCCGGATGGTGTCAGTTCCTGAACCCTTACAACCGGCCTATTCCGTTCCATTCCAGTGTTTCCACCTTTATGGGGCTGAACCAGCCCCTTGCTGTTCAATCCCCTTGGCTGGTTGTCTGTTACAACCAGCCATGATGACCTCATTACGTTGTTTATGGGCTGGTTGCCTCATGCAGCCAGCCCCTGGCCCCTCAAATGGGCCAGGTGGGACCCAGGGCACACCTGGGTCAGGTCTCAGACTCACACAGACATGCTATCCCCCCCTCTTTCTCTCAAATCCCTGGTGGGGGCGGTCAAATCCCCTCACCAGGGGCCCTGGGGGTCAATACCCCCAGGGCTTTGTCAAGTAAGTTGGCCTGGGAGGTGATCAGGTCCCCCCAGGCCCATCGCTCCTCCCCCTTGGTAATGGGGGGGGGGGGGAGAGCGCCCCTGCTCAGTCGCCTCAAACAATCAATGTTGGAGGGGTGATGAAACCCCCCCCACCTGCCGGTTGCTCCGCTTGCGGGCGGCGCCGCCACCTCCTTGGGCAAGGGGGTGGTCAGGTCCCCCCTGCCCTTACCGACTGCATTGTTGCGGCCGGTTGCTGGCTGGTTCAACCCAGCCAGCTTGGCCCCATCCCCCTTGCAACAGCAAGCAAGGAGAGGGGGAGCAAGCCAGGGCCGCGAGCCCCAGCTCCGCGGCTCTGGTTGCCAGGGGCGCCACCAGTCTGCGGGGCTGGTTGCCGGGCCCAGGCGGGATCCCTTGGCCGCGCAACAGCCCCACGCGGGCCGTTGGGCTCCACGTGGGCCGTACCAAGGAACACAGGCGGCCCCAAAGGGGCCGCGACGCGGGCAGCCTCCCCAAGCGGGCCGACACACGGGCGGGGGCCCCTAGCGGGCCGCAACAGGGGCGGCGGCCCCAATGGGCCGCCCCAAGCCCAAATTGTGAGAATTACATACTTTGGCCGGCCAGCCTGTCTGGCCAAGTATGTCCATAATAAAGCTTGGGCCCTTTTATGCCCAAATAAGCCCATCTGGCTTGGGTGGCCCATCCACCCTGGCGGGCCCGTGAGGGCCTGTGTCCCAAAAGACCATAAAAACGTGTTTTGGCGCCCAAATGCCCAAAGCCAATAACACCCACATAGGCCCACGTGGCCCACATGATGTCCAATGGGTCATGGAGGCCCATTTTTGCATACCATTTGTATTACACACTCCTATGCACATTACCTGAGTGCATCTGCATTTTAACACACCCCCTTAATCCAAAAGGGATGCCATACGCATACTAGACGCAAAACCTTCACGTTTGTTCCTATCTAAAGCCGTAGTTAAGATGTCTGAGACACTAGATTCTTTCCTAAGAAGAATAAAAAACCACTTGTTGATTCCCTAGTGTTACCATCTGCCCAACTTGCATCAAAATAACCAACCAAGTAAAAGTTCAATGACTTTGAAAACTGCAGTCCCAGACTGCTTGTTCCTTTAAGATACCTCATTACTCTCTTAAACAATGACCAATGCCTCATGCATGGTTTCTCTAAGTGTTGTGACAAAATCCCAATTGCATAAGTAATATCTGGCCTTGTACACTGCCCCAAATAATTCAAAGATCCAATAGCTGATCTATAATCATTTCCAGATTGAACAAACTCTAGATGCTCTTCATCTGTAGACTTTTCTAACCGGATTTTAGACTGCATTGGAGTACCAAATTCCTTTGCATCTTTCAAGCCATACTGCTTAAGTAGAGCTGACACATAATGGTTCTGATCCAACCTGATCCCATTCTAGCTCTTACTAACTTTCATTCCCAGCACCTGCTGTGCCAGACCAAGATCTTTTATCTTCAACTCCTTTTTGAGTGTCTCCATGACTCTCTCCTTACCATTCCCAATAATGAAAATGTCATTGACCCATACAAACAAAATTGCATCATTTCTCACAAAGAGACAAGGGTCAGCAAAACTTGTTTTGAAACCAATCTCTATCAGTTTCATGCTCATAGTATTATACCATGACCTAGCTGCTTGCTTCAATCCATACAGGGATCTACACAGCTTGAGGACATACTCTTCTTTATCTGCTGAGAGGAAACTTCTCACACAGATTTTCTTCATAGTTTTTGGCTTGGTCTCAACCAGCCATTCCTTGAAACCATCAGGAATTTGGTTGAGTACTTGTATCTTCTCATTTCCTTTTCTTTTCAAGTATCTTTGTTCTCTTTTTATTTCATTCTTACTTTTCATCATTTCATTATTTATTTCATTCTTACTTTATTATTTCATTCCATTCATCACTCACACATAGTTATCATTCATCAGTCTGCTTCTCACATTCATCTGGCGCGCACACATAGTTGCCATGTCCGCGGGCTACTAGCTGTCATGTCACACAGTCTGTGACACTTAACAGCTCCACCTATACCTGAGGACAGAATGGGAGCCAGACAGACGGACTCTTTCCTCATCCTTCTATTCTGCCTGACTCTCATCTCTGAATATCCTCAGGTAAGTTGTATCTCTTATTCTATTTGTTTTCTCATTCTCATGTTATGAAATTCATCCTTCTATTCTGTCTGACTCTCATCTCTGAATATCCTCAGACTATCCCAACAGGTTATGAGCCCAGAGCGTAACGACTTACCATTAATCTTTTAAACCAACTTTAGAAGGATCCAACTCAATCTTGAGTCGTTAAACTATCAATTATCAATTCTTATTCACTGCCGACAATGGACAAGTCTAATACATCTCACCCGGTCCTCAAAACACCATCCATCGCTCCTCTGAACTCTCCAGGATCAGAATCTAACTACCTCGACTGGGCTATGATCCTCCGTATTCATTTCAGAGCCTCAGGAGTTAGTTATCTCTTCAGCAACGAACAAATCAAAACCAATCCAGAAACTCTATTGAGAGATAATCTAGCCGTTTGTTCAGTAATCTCAAGATCAATCCTTCGAGGAAACTACCAATATATTTGAAAACACGAGGAAAGTGCATTAGGAATGTGGAAAGCTCTCAAGGAAGCTCATCAAGATAATTCTTCAGGAGGAAGGATGTATTGGCTCAGGAAACTCCTCCTCACCAAACTGAACAACAAGGACATGCCGACTCACCTCTCCAAAATAGTTTTATATGGCCAAAAACTCAAATCATTGATCACACCCAAGAATCCTCTCACCGCCGACAATCTTCAATCTACAGCAATCCTGCTCTCCCTACCCGACGACTGGCTTGGATGTGTTTTGAGCATGATGAATGAAGAATCCGTTCCATTGTCCAGAATAATAAATGCCTTGAAACAAGAACATCTAAGAAGACAGACTCAAAACAAAGATGAAATAGTACACTCGGCAAACACAAAATTTGGATCAAAACTACTGTCAAAAAAGAAAGAAAACTTCGTCCAAAACTCTAGCGGCTTCTCTCGTGTGTATTACTGCACAAATTGTAAAACAGACACCACAAAAAAGTGGTGAAGCTTGCTAGCAAGCGTCATCAAGAGGCTCTGGGTGGATCTTTGTACATGCTACATGCCAAGCCTGGCTGAAGCTGTAGTATACTCCCAAAAAAATCACCTGCTCCTTCTCATAAACTGTATTATTTCCTTCATTAACCTAGTCTCATAATTGACCTGCACTATTTACCAACTTTTTAAAAGTTATCCATGTACTTAGGCTTCTTATCCGCTTTTACAGATTATGGTGCAGTATGTGAAATCAATAGCATTTAAAAAAGAAAAAAAAAAAAAAAAAAAAAAAAAAAAAAAAAAAAAAAAAAAAAAAAAAAAAAAAAAGAAGAACAAGCTGTAGTATACTTACATCTGGCAGAAATGGCCACCAAAAAGGCAGGTGCGCAAAGAACCCTGAGTTACAGTTGTGCTGCCTTACCCCTTCTCAGCCCTTTCACACTAGAAAATGAGAGGCACCAGACAGGTCCCAATCTCCTAGCTGAATGCCTTGAACCCGACCTTAGTTTGCGACTTGCTCAATTTAGCTATCTACGTACCTATTTTCTACGTGCTAGAATTCCTATTTCAGCTACATTGAGATGGGAAAGCAAGAGTCCCAGAGCTTGACCGTGTTACCGAATACCCAGGTTAAAGTCCCAATCTGTAGTAATCCGGCTGAAATGACAGCTGACTTCAAAGTAAGTGATCTAGAAACATAGATCCCAGCTGTATGGATGAACATCCACTTCAGATCATCTATCCCAATAACTAGCACACCCAAGGAAACCCAAACAAAAGGAGCATCAGAATTCACCAAAAAATCCATGATATAGACTTGCATGGCTTGAAGATTACAACTTGTGATTCATTTTGCAAAATCTTCCCCAAGGAAAACTGGAAAGTGAGGAAATTGGAGACACGACTTGTTTTGCATGAGGAAAAAAGGTAAGGGGGTAGATCAACATGGCAACAGACAATCCATGCTACCAAATACTGGCACGGGGAAAAAGCAACAAGCATGGAAAATTTCCGCTATCAAATCAGAACTGAAAGGAAATTCAATCGGGGGCCAGAGATGAGCATCGCATCCTCATGTCTCCAAGAATACACTGTCTAGCTTATGGTCATACAAAAAGGAGGGGCCTCCACTCCAACAACCAAGAACTCTGGCCCCCGATTGAATTTCCTTTCAGTTCTGATTTGATAGCGGAAATTTTCCATGCTTGTTGCTTTTTCCCCGTGCCAGTATTTGGTAGCATGGATTGTCTGTTGCCATGTTGATCTACCCCCTTACCTTTTTTCCTCATGCAAAACAAGTTGTGTCTCCGATTTCCTCACTCTCCAGTTTTCCTTTGGGAAGATTTTGCAAAATGAAGCACACGTTGTAATCTCCAAGCCATACACGTCCATAGGGTTTCCTTGGGTGTGAGCTAGCCCCAGTCGGCGTATTGGGATTGCTGTTCTGAAGTGGATGTTCATCCATACAGGGATCCACGTTTCTAGATCACTTACTATGATTTTTCTCTAATTTTTATTTACCCTTGAAAAGTCGCTCATGCTAGACGGTGCCACAGATCACTTATTTTCTACTCGTAGCTTGCGATGGCCGCTCAACAGAGCCCAATAATCTCAACCCGCACTTTTGACTGCCTTTTTTCAATTCGTTTTCTCTAAACAAGTTGTATCGTCAATTTGTAAATTTGACTGAACGATCATGTGAGGGGTGAAGCCAAAAAGTTAGGGGATTTTCTTCGGATCTTTACCAAGGCTTCAAGCTTGACCTGGCCATTGGTTCTGGTAAAACTGACCGGAGAATAAACCAGGAGGCAAAAAACGGAGTTCAAGGCCAAACTGAGTTGGCTTGGGGGCATGGGGGGATCAGCGGATCCTTAAGGGTTCCTGAGTTGGCTCATACATTTGTACTTACATACGATTGTTTTAAGGCACAGGCAACTCCAAGTCTTAATCTACCATACTGTATGTACATGATTTTTTGATGTCCCAATTATGAAGTGAGCTTGCATTGTAGTTTCAGTGGTGATGCAACAAGAGCTTCCTTGATGTCGCTTGCTAGTAAGAGACGTGCGGACAGTCATGGTGAGAAGGTCACTAGTTTTCCAGATGCCCTGAAGTTCTCAAAATACTCAATTGGTCTAAGAAAAATAATATTCAAAGGTCAAATGAAAAGAGCGGAAAATCTAAGAATTTAAACAAAAATGCAAACAAGGCTAGATCGAAAATTACTCTGAAGAGGACAATTCCAATGATTTCTCCGACTCACAAATCATTTTCCATGCCGGTTCAACCACCTGCAATCTGACCCACTCAACTTCAAATCTGAAGCCTGATTTCAACATAGACTTGGGATGTTCGGTCTCAATGACTCCCCACAAATATCAGATCACCAATAGCAAGCCTAATCTGACTCCTATACGACTTGCCAACGGATCAACTATCACTTCTACAGCAGAAGGATCCCTCCATCTCCCTTTTTGTCAAATTTGATCTCTTGTCGTTCCTAAGCTCAATGAGCCTCTCCTATCTGTGTCAAATGTCTGCAACCTAGGCTTCTTAGTAGTGTTCTCCAAAAAAGGTTGTGATATCTACAACAGAACCACCAGTAACCTAACAGACCAACCTCTTCAATCCGGATATCAAAATGGTAATCTGTACTATCTTCCCAGACAGGTTCAAATTGTCTCACCTCCACATAAAATCTCTCAAGAAACTTCTAAAATCTCAGAATATTTCACCAAACCCGTCCAATGTTCTGGAAGTACAACAATTTCCAACATTTATTCAATCAAAAATGACCCAAACTCCTTTCCACTCTTGTCTCAGTCACAGATCCACCAGAGCCGGACAACTTATTCATTCTGATGTTTGCAGTTTTGAAACTACGTCTTGAGAAGGATACAAATACTTTGTTACCTTCATCAACGACTACTCAAAGGCTCTTTTTGCTTATCCTATTAAACAAAAATCTGATGTTTTCAACTGCACGAAAATATTCATTCCTTTCTTTGAAAATAAATATCAAGCCCAAGTCACCACTCTCCGCACGAACAATGGAGGAGAATACATCAATAACTCTATGAAAATCTATCTTGAATCTAAGGGAATAGCAATTGATCCTGGACCACCACACTCCCCTGAACTCAACGGCATTGCCGGACATTCTAATTGTACCATCTGCAAAATGATCAGGGCCTCTCTCATTTTGTCAAATCTTCCCAAATTGTTTTGGGCGGATGCTCTCCGCCACTCAACTTTTGCTTTTAATTCTTTTCCTTGAAAAACCCCATCAGGCTTTGTATCTCCAAACTCTCTCCTCCGACACGAAGACACTCCTCTCTCTTATCTTCACCCTTTTGGCTGCCTTGTCTGGTATAAAATTCCTGAACCAAATTGTCCCAAACTCGACAAAAAGGGTCAAAGCGGAACTCTCCTATCTTATCTGCCCAATGGAAACGGCTATTGCATTCTCAACTCCGAAAACTGGAAAGTAGTTAAGTCTTGCAATTGCATCTTCAACAACACCGTCTTTCCAAACTTTCATACCTCCACTGCCAGGGACAACTCTCAGTCACCATCCACCCATTCCAACACCCGCCGTTTCCCTTCCTCCAACTATATCAAATGACCCACCTCCCCAATCTTCCTTGACACCCTCCTCCTCTCTTCCTCCTATTTCCCTTCCACCAACTATATCAAATGAACCACCTCCCCAATCTTCCTTGACACCCTCCTCCACTCTTCCTCCTATTGCACCCTCTTCCTCTCGCCCCTCCTCAATACTACGGCACCGCTTGGCAAGTATAGATTCTTCCAGCTCAGAATGGATTCCTCCTTTACATGACTCCAATCTGCTGTCATTCTCTCCTACCTCACCGGTTTCTCCCATTCCCTTGTCCCTTCCTTCCCCATCTTCCCCTGTTCTCCCTCCCTCTTCACCTCTCTCTCCAGTGGTTCCTACCACTCAAAAACCTGTTTCTCCGTCTCCTCCTCCTCCCGTTCGCCGTTCTTCCAGACACCAACGGTCCCCTTCCCGTTACGGTAACTACTCTTGATCTGCCTCAGTCAAAGACAACCTGACCGCTCCTTCAACATGGAAGCAACTTCTCAAGTATCCACACTGACGTCGCTGGCTGCTTTCCGCTCAGGACAAGATGTCCTCTCTTCAAGGCATGTGCACCTGGAAGTTATTCCCTCCGCCAAAGGGCAGGAAAATCATTTGTTGCAAATGGTTTTTCCGAGTTAAAAGACGTGAAGACGGTTCAATTTTGAAACTGAAGGCAAGATTGGTCGCCATGGGTTTTTCTCAAGTCCATGGGCTTGATTTCTCTGAGGTACTTGCTCCGACTCTACATCTTGAAATTGTTTGACTTGTTCTCTCACTTCTTGGCCACAAGGATTGGGTCGGTTGGCAAATCGACTTCAAAACCGCTTTTCTGAATGGTTGTTTGGACGAGCGTGTCTATATGACTCATCCCCCAGGTTTCAAGGATCCAACCAGGCCAAACTGGGTCTGTGAAGTTTCACAAGCAATCTACGGTCTCCAACAGTCCCCCCGCCAATGGAATCTTGAGCTAAGCTCCGCAATAACGTCACTTGGTCTATCTCAATCTTCCTACAACCCATCTCTCTACTACAAGCTCCACAACGGTAATCTTGTAGGGGTGGTCGCAGCTCATGTTGACAATCTTGCTGTTGTCGGAACGGCCTGTTTTGTAAGTGGCTTTGTCAAGGACATCAGCCGGAAATTCAAGGTTGGTTCAGATGAAGATCTTCATCTGTTTCTATCCCTGTCCGTTCAGCGTGATCAAAAAAACAAAACCGTCTCTGTTGGGCAATCTCAATACATTGCCTTGGTATGTGATCGCTTCCTCTCTCCAGCTGATTCCAAAACATCTCCATTGCCCACGTCTGTATCTTTCAAACACCTGCGGAAACGCCTACCGGATTCTCCTGCGTCCCCTCCCAAATACAATCAGCTTATTGGGTCTTTACTGTGGGTCTCCCAATGCACGCGCCCCAACATTGCTTTTGCTGTCAACAAGCTTAGTCAATTCCTGCAAGATCCGTTGCTTGATCATTGGAACGCGGCGCTCCGGGTTCTCTGATATCTCAAAGGATCCAGCCATCTGCGGCTCGTCCTTGGAGGTCAAAATTTCAACTCACCGGATACGCCGATTTGGATTGGGCGGAAGATGAAGGTGATAGAAGGTCCACCTCTGGCTACGCATTCCAACTTGGTCTAGGTGCCATCTCGTGGAAGTTGAAGAAACAACTGACCGTTTCCCTCTTGAGCACCAAAGCTGAATACAAGGCTCTGTCCGACTCGTGCAAAGAAGGTCTCTGGCTCCAAAATCTCCTATCCGAACTCAATCTCCGCGGTTCTACTCCTGTCACACTGCTCGTTGACAACAGCGGTGCTGAGGCTCTGGCAAGGAATCCTCTGCATCATTCAAGAACAAAACATATCAACACTAGGCACCATTTCATCCGCGAATTTGTGACCAGATGTCTTTTCACTGTCCGCCATGTTGCCTCTGCGGACATGCTAGCTGATATGTTGACTAAGCCTCTTGGCAGAGTCCTCCTCCAGAAGCACCAGCTTCTCTTTAATCTTGTATGATGTGCTCAGCAAGGGGGGTGTTGGAGTACTTGTATCTTCTCATTTCCTTTTCTTTTCAAGTTTCTTTTTTATCTTTTTATTTCATTCTTACTTTTCATCATTTCATTATTCATTTCATTCTTACTTTATTATTTCATTCCATTCATCAAGTCTCACATAGTTATCATTCATCAGTCTGATTCTCACATTCATCTGGCGCGCACACATAGTTGCCATGTCTGCGGGCTACTAGCTATCATGTCACACAGTCTGTGACACTTAACAGCTCCGCCTATACCTGAGGACAGAATGGGAGCCAGACAGAAGGACTCTTTCCTCATCCTTCTATTCTGCCTGACTCTCATCTCTGAATATCCTCAGGTAAGTTGTATCTCTTATTCTATTTGTTTTCTCATTCTCATGTTATGAAATTCATCCTTCTATTCTGTCTGACTCTCATCTCTGAATATCCTCAGACTATCACAACAGAATTGACATATAAAAAGTCTCTTCCTCTCCAAGTTTTGCATTCAAGTATGCAGTCACAAAATCAGCCTGTCTGATTTCTTCACCCAACTCCACTGCCAAAGCAATGATTTAACTGAAGGTGGAAAGCCTTCCAGTTGGCGAGAAAGTCTCCTGTTAATCAATACCCTCTCTCTTTTCAAAGCCCTGTGCAACGCATCTAGCCTTGAACCTCTTCAAAACTCCATTAGTATCAAACTTCTTTGTTAACACTAATCTAGACCCAAAAATGGTCTTTTCTTTTGGAACTGAATCCCGCTTAACCACTTCTAACACACTATTATTCTCTAGAGAATCAAATTCCTCAAAAATAGCTGTCTTCCAATTGGCTCTCTCATCAGAATTCATAGCTTGGCCAAAGCTATTTGGGTTAACTCTATCACCCATTTCTGAACTCAACTTTAGAATCTCATTAAGCATACACTGTTCCTGAGGTGTATCTCCCTCATATTCCGCAGAAGCATAATGGGACTTCCATTCCCCATACCTATCAACAGGCATTCTCATCCTGCCACTCCTTCTAACTGGAGGTGGAGGCTCATCAGGTTCTGATTCCACAGACTCCCCTGAAGTGAGTACTGAACCCTCCTGTGGCACGTCTGCCACCTCAATATCATCACTAATGATATTATCTCCAGCCTCTGCTGGGGAAATAGGCTCCAATGCTATTTCCTGCTGTGATTCCTGAACAGCACTAGGTTCAACCCTTTTGAGTGGAAAGGTACTTTCTTCAAATTTTACATCCCTACTATGGATAACCTTTCTTGTGACTGGACAATAAATCCTGTATGACTTACTTATTAAGTCATAGCCCACAAGTGCCCCTGTTCTGGCTATAGTATCTAACTTTCCAACCATCTCATTAAGGTGGACACTATAATACACCAAGAAACCAATTGTTCTTAGGTGTGATGTTTTGGGGTACAACTTCCAAAACTGATAATGAGGACACTTCCCATTAACACTTACAATATTGTGCAACAGACACACTGTGCACACCAACTCAGCCCATAAAAACTTTGGTAGACAAGATTAAGACATAATAGTTCTGACTTTGTCCAATAAAGTCCTATTCATCCTCTCAACTATTCCATTGTTTTGTGGAGTACTAGCAGTAGTAACTATATGAGTGATACCATAATCATTCAATAGTTTCTCAAAATCTTTACTCACAAACTCACACCCTCCATCAGTAATAACCCTCTTGATCTCCCTCATCAAACCATTCTGTTTCCAGACTTTGAAGATTACTGAAACCTCCTCTGTGGTTTGATCCTTTGATCTTATTGGTTTTACCCAAAAAAAATTAGTTGCTGTATCAAACAAATTGATGAAGTATCTTGCCCCTCCAAGAGACACTGGTGAAAATGGCCCTGCCAAATCTATGGGAAATTCCTCTCTAGGAACCTCTGTGTGGTCTCAACTCTTTGAGAACACATTCCTGGTCTTGGCCCCTAAGGTACAACTCTCACAGTTGCTGTCCTTCACCTTATGGCCACTTCTATTGTGAGCAAAAGTTCTCAGAGCTGAAATCTTGAACAAGTCAGCACAGAGCAACTTATTCCGAACTTGTCCACTCAGGATATTTCTCCCATTCAAATCAATAACAAACTTGTCATCTTTAAGATAACAAATCTGGAAACCCTTTTTCCAGAGCACTTAAAGAGACACAAGGTTGTAAGGCAAATCTGGTACATAGAACACTTTCTCAAAAATTATTTTGAAACCCATGTGATTTGCAAGAATAACTTTTCCAATCCCCTTAATCTGGATTGTTCTTCCTTTTTGCCCAATATTTACAACACCATCAAAATCTCTAATATTTGAAAACAAATTTGGCTCAAAAAACATGTGGTCTGTACAACCAGAATAAATCAAAACAAGAACATCCTCCTTCAACAATCCTCCTGTAAGGAATGAAGAATTATCAGCCACTGATAAGTTCTCATTTTCAAGGTTAAGATTACATACTTCATAATCAATCAAGTCCATCTCTTGATCCTCTTTGATTTTAGCCTTCTTTTTGGGGACTTGTTCCACAACAGCTTGTTCCATTGAAACATCCACTGCCACCATAGCAACATTTTCCATGGCAAGGTTGACCTCTTTGTATTCCTTTTGACTTTCCTTGGATTTCTTCCTCTTCTTGGCCTCCTTGGAATCCTTTGCATAGTTCCCCTTCTTCTGAAAATTATAACACAAGACCTTTGATAAATCCTTTTTGGCCTTTGCCTTCTTCCCTGATTTTCCTGTCTTGCCCAGCAGAGCAGTTCCTGTGCTCTCCTTCATCTTGAATTGAAGATCATCCTTTTCAATCCTTCTAAGCACATCCTCTTCTCCTGGAAGGGGATCCAACTGAGATATGATCCTGACCAAGGACTCATATTCTTTTGGCAGCTTTTGAAGAATTAAGAGTGATAAACACTCAGGATCCATGTTCAGCCCAGATGACTTGAACTTAGCAATACTAGATCTAGCTTCCCCCAAAAATTGTTTACAGTTGCCAAATTTCAACTTAAACAATCTATTGAAAGCAATCCCCTTTTGATGAACAGAGTCACCAGCATACTTTGACTTGAGAATTTTCCATAAAACACTTCCCTTCCTCTTGTGTTCCTCCAACAGAGTATCAGCAACCCATGTTACATGATGCTCATCCAAGTGTCTAAGAATAAGATGATAGGCCTTCTTCTCCACCTCTGAACTGATCAAAGTATCATCTCCTTTCATAATATCCCCACAACAGATGTTATCCAACTCACTGTCCATAAGGACAGCCCAAGCATTATAGTTCTGACTATTCAAAACTAACTTGGTGGAGCTGGACTCTGGGATATAAGACATCTTCTTGATAAACTTGAGGTCCTTGAGGTTTTCCAAAGTAAGGTATAAGAGTCTATCTTGCTTGTAAATAATGATGATGATGGTACTGATAATGTGTTAGAATTATGGCCAGAAATTAGCTTAGGCAAATGAGCAGTATTTAAAGCAAAAGAAATGCTGTACACTGGGTTTCAATATTGGCTAATGGGGCTCTCACAATGGGGCAATATGTTGGATGAATTTGATTGGAATGATGAATGAATGGATGGAAAACAGCAGGGAGAAGAGCTCCTTAAGTACAAAAGATTGGTCTCTTGTGAGCCCATGATAAAACAAGCCAAAAGGCAAATTTTCCGCCCCAAAAGAGCTCTACAGGCTCTACTTGCCTTGTTACTTGGTTGGGACTACATCATCCCGCATGGTGTCAGTTCCTGAACCCTTACAACCGGCCTATTCTGGTCCATTCCAGTGTTTCCACCGTTACGGGGCTGAACCAGCCCCTTGATGTTCAATCCCCTTGGCTGTTTTTCTGTTACAACCAGCCATGATGACCTCATTACGTTGTTTACGGGCTGGTTGCCTCATGCAGCCAGCCCCTGGCCCCTCAAATGGGCCAGGTGGTACCCAGGGAACACCTGGGTCTGATCTCAGACTCACATGGGGGGGTGTGACCAGCGGACATGCTTTCCCCCCCCCTCTTTCTCTCAAATCCCTGGTGGGGGCGGTCAAATCCCCTCACCAGGGGCCCTGGGGGTCGATACTCCCAGGGCGTTTTCAAGTAAGTTGGCCTGAGAGGTGATCAGGTCCCCCCAGGCCCATCGCTCCTCCCCCTTGGTAAAGGGGGGGGAGAGCGCCCCTGCTTGTTCGCCTCAAACAATTGATGGTGGGGGGGTGATGAATTCCCCCCCACCCGCCGGTCGCTCCGCTTGCGGCTGGCGCCGCCACCTCCTTGGGCAAGGGGGTGGTCAGGTCCCCCCTGCCCTGACCAACCGCATTGTAACGGCTGGTTGCTGGCTGGTTCAACCCAGCCAGCTTGCCCCCATCCCCCTTGCAACGGAAAGCAAGGAGAGGGGGAGCAAGCCGGGGCCGCAAGCCCCGGCTCCGCGACGCTGATCGCCAGGGGCGCAACCAGCCTGGCCCGCGCGGCATCCCACCCTGCGGGATCCCTTGGCTGCGCAACAGCCTAGCTCAGGCTGTTGGGCCCCACGTGGGCCGTAAAAAGGAACACAGTTGGCCCCAAACGGGCCACAACCCCGGCAGCGGCCTCAAGCAGGCCGCGACACGGGCCGCGGCCCCCAGTGGGCCACAACAGTGGCAGCGGCCCCAATGGGCTTCCCCAAGCCCAAATCATGAGAATTACATACTTTGGCGGGCCAGCGCGTCTGGCCAAGAATGTCCATAATAAAGCTTGGGCCCTTTTATGCCCAAATAAGCCCATCTGGCTTGGGTGGCCCATCCACCCTGGCCGGCCCGTTTCCCAAAAGACCATAAAAACGTATTTTGGCTCCCAAATGCCCAAAACCAATAACACCCACATAGGCCCACGTGGGCCATGTGATGTCCAATGGGCCATGGAGGCCCATTTTTGCATCCCATTTGGATTACACACTCCTATGCACATTACCTGAGTGCATCCGCATTTTAACAATGGACTGAGGTAGATGGTACTGTGGAAAAGGGTATTTCAAAGTGGGAGGACAATAATCCTTAAGCTCAAAGCGTGACAGATAGCCTAAACCACCTCCTCCTTTTGATTATATGATAGCTCAGCAGGAGGGGACAGAGGAGTGGAATCAAGAGTTGGATTAGATGAATAAGGAGAAAGAAGATTTGAATCACTAGTTTGATTAGATCAGAGAATGGAGGATTGGCCTGTGAAACAGTTGAAACATTTCTGAAAAGTGGGTGGGTGTTTTCTTAAGCCATTCAAAAAAGAGATTTTCTTGCTTGGCAGTATCTGTAGTTTTGAGTTGTTTTGATGAGTGGTTGATGGTGTGGTTTAAAAATTTGTGATGTGGTGTGTTGTGTTTTGGTGTGGTTTAAGTGCTGTGGTGTGGTGTGGTGTGGTGTGGTGTGGTGTGGTGCAGTGTGGTGTGGTGTGGTAGGGTATGGTGTTGGGTGTTGTTGTGTGGTTTGGTGTGTGGTATAGTATGGTAGTGGGAAGGTGTGGTGGGGGGTGATGGGAGGGTTGAACAGGTCAAGGAGGTGGTTTATAAGATAAGTGGGGCGCTCAAAGATGGTTGGTGGTCCCAGGAAAACATTTTCAAGCATATTGAACATATGCATGTGAAGGGCTCAAAGAATAGTGAATTTTTCAAATTTTTTTGATTTTTGATGGAATTTTTAAAGGTCAAAAATGAAATCCAAAAATCCTGAAAAAAAATTAAAAAGCTCTTAAATAGTTTTGTTACAATTCTAAAAGCTTGAAGAGCTGAAAAAAATAAGCCAAAATGGCAAACATAAGGATCAAAAAGTCAAATAACAAAATTGAATTTCTTGATTTTTTTTTTCTTCTTGGAAGGAATTTTTTAAGTTAAAATAATTGAAATGTATTTTTGTGCAAAATACCAAAGGTTTGAAACTACACAGCAGGGTCAAAATGCGTGAAATAAAGGGTTGGATGCATGAGAATAATAATTACCTAAAAATAAATATAAAAATTTTCAACCCTAAACCACCCATTCACACAGCAAAATAGGTTGCTAACGGCGCGACACAACCCATTTTGGGGTGTGAACAGGTTGTTTAGGGTTGAAAATTTAAAATTTTCCTTTAAAGTAGAAAGGATTCAATGCAGGGGTCAGCAATTGACCCTACCTTATTTTTGATGGGGAATCCAAATCTGCAATAATAATTTGTATTTTTCTACTCCTCAGTATTTTTTCTATTAATTATTTTTATTTCTTTTTTTTATCACTTTTTGGTACCTTGTCAGCTAGCTCTGAAATGGTAGCTGGCTGACGGGAAGGAAGTTTTGTTAGAATTTTATTTTTCATATATTTGAATTTCACTGGAGTTTAAGTATAATTGATTGGATTTATTTGCTTTCAATTATTGTTAATCTTAAAGTATTAAACAAATGGCTCAAAAATAAAAAGGCTTTATTTTAGTTTTGTGATTTTCAGACTTTTTAAACATAGCATTTCACTTAACATGTCACTTGAACTGCTTCTGCTAATTTTTCCTTATTCAGTTTGTACTCAACCACTTGTTTTCCTATTGTGTATTTAGTCTATATAAACACCATTGCTCTCAAGTGGAATTCATCATCTGTTCACACATCATATCAACTGGAGTTCCTTTTTCTTCCTCATTTCAGGTCCTTTAAGCTTGAAATTAGAAGCCCCTTTCACTCATTCTTTAATCATTTCATCTCATTTGAGCTCAAGCTCTTTCCACCTTTTACAATTGTTTCAGATAAAAGACTTTGGCAAATTGCAAGAGAAATGTCACCCAACATAACTGATGGCAAATACTTGTATTTTGCTTTTAATTTTTTTGATATTTTTCTGGTTCCATACAGAGGAAAAAGATATCATTTGAAAGATTGGGCTCGTGTGGGAACCAAATGAGTTTCCTTTTTTTTCAATTTTTTTTTACTCAATTTTAGCATTAATATTCATTCAATTTTATTTTTTTTAGAACCCAAAATTTCCAAGAATTATTGAAGCTGCAACATTCTTCAGCATGAAATTTCATTGATAGGATCTTTGATATCATCAAAATAAAATTCAAGTTTATTGCCATAATAATTGAATTTCCCCCTCAGTTACAATCCCAAATGATCACTTGTAAAATGTGGTTCCACAATTTCATAAAAGAAATTTCCCAGAATGACTAGAAGATGGAGACCCTCTAGAAGATCAATATTCTGAGTTAATGACTCAATCCAATTTAAAGCAAGATAATGAAGAATTTAGTTTGGTATTTTCAAAAAAAGAAACCAGGAGGGGATCCAAAAATAGATATGCTGTTGCAGAAAGGATGTGGAAAGTTTATAAGTGACATTTAAATTATATTCATCAATTATTTTTCAAAAATAAATTTTAAGTTAAATTTAGTAAATGTGTTTTTCAATATAAATTAAAATTGAAATTAGGAATTAAATTATACTAATCAATATTACTCAATAGAGTGATTCAGAGTTAGCCCACCTGACATTTTTTCAATCGCAGGTTTCAGAAAAATAACCCAATTTCTAAAAAACTATTAAAAACCAAAAAAACCCACTTATTTCACATCAGGAGTGTCAGAGTTACCTGAAAATTAATGGGTTTTTAGATTAAGTATTTAAGGGTTTTTGAAACCTCAACAACACATTAGTCTGTAACATAACGCTCTGGTTTCCCACCTCCTTCTACCTCTGACCCCGTTGGAAAAATCTGATTCCTCACTCTCATTGCTTCATCAATTTCATCACTTTATTGATCTCATCTCTTCATTTCTATCCTCATCACTTAATCATTGTTATCATTTCATTGCTCTTACTTCTCTTAAAATGGACCTACATAAAGTCTCCCCCTGCAATTCCACACAAAAATTCAATCCACCAAAGCAAAAATTGCCAAGAAAATAGAATAAAAAAAATCCTTTCCCATCAGCTTCCAAATTCTCAAGTCAGCTCAACAGAGCTGATTAAATCATCCTGGTAAACTTTATTAAAACTCCCTCAAACTATGATGCTTTCTTTGGATCCAAAAGTGAAACACCATTGGGCCAACCTCCATCCTCTAATTTTAATGGTTATTTCCTGATTGCAAATGAACTCAAGAATAAAACAAAAGGTAGGCTGGATATTTCATAAGAAAAGATGAGGAAGCAGCTCAAGAACTGTCAATTCAACTACAAAAAGGCCCAATCAATTAAAATCTCTTCTGGATTTTGTATCACCAACTCCAATCAATCCAATGGAATCAACTTGGTGGTTGATAAGTTGGACTCAATTTGTCCTTGATATATTCAAATAGATAAAATATATTTAAAGAAGGCCAACATCCACCTTTAGCTGATTTCAATTCCCAACAATTGGATTATTTTGATGCTGAGGACTTGGAAGCCTTGCAATAATGATCCTGATGAAACCTTTGAGTGGCCCCAATATGATTCCAAGTAGAATATTACAACACAATCAGATCCAATCATTCCTACATTGGCATTGGCCAGTCATTCAGACACTTCATTGGAACCTTCAGTTACTTCTTTTGATTTCTCCCTTCCTAGGGGGGAATAATTAAACACCTTTGCCAATGGGGATCAAGATATTTTAGTATGTCCATCAACATAAACATTTGTTCAAGTTAGGAAGAAATTTCTTCTCTTTTCTGGTTCATCCTGACTGATTTAGAATGTAAAAGACTCATACTTATTTGAATTTCCAAAAGCACAAGCCAATGGGGCCTCCAATATCACCTTCAAAAATAGTGAAAACATTCAGACACAAACCTACTCTGCAAAGGGAAAGAAAAAGGCCTTTAATTCAATCAATTTCAGCCCCAAAATTCATCAAAAAAGGAGGAGCCCCTCCAATTTTTTGGGCTTTGAGGATATCATGGAGAATCAAGGTTCCAGTAAGTGAATTGATTGAATCTCATTCTTTTCAAAATCAAGCTCATTGATATTTCCCTCCAAAAAACAGTCAAATCACATATTGAATCTGAAAAAAATTCATCTGAAAAGAAAAGGTGGAATTTTCAATGGACTATTGATGTTAAAAAAGCAGGAGAATGAGATTCTTGATCATCAAAAAAAATGGATTCCAATTGGAGATTGAAAGAGGCTGAGCTGCAGTTTCAAAAAGAGGAAAAGGATAAGTATCAACTGGAAGATTGACTGTAAAAGGAGAGGGAATTACTGGAAATGGAAAAAAAGCATAGGTTATCCATGGAAATGGAATGTATTGGCAGCAGTAGTGTGAAATTGAGACCTTAAATTTTCTCAGAAGATTGATTATTTTAAAACAAGAAATCTAAACAACATAGTTAGAGAAACAATCTGACAAGATAAAATAGAGCAATCACATTGAGAGGATCCATACCCAAGCAGATGTAGATGAGAGAGCTCTAAGCCAGTTGAGATAAGAAAATTAGGAGATAACCACCATAGATATACAACCCAGGAAAGATGCTATTGACTTTGAGAAGAAAAGATGAATGAGAATAGTAGAGATGAGAAGGTTAGAATTAATCACGCTACAGAGAGTGTTGCTAGTCATTGCACCAAATTACGATATGATGTCCACGATGGCCTGAGACCTTCTGATTGTAACGTTCCTTGTTGATTTACTTGAGTTAATGGATATTAAGGATACGTTTGAAGAAGATGAGAAAGAAAGTCGGGCAAGGAGAAGGAGGAGAAGGACTGGCTCTGAGCGTAGTATCTAGTAGGAGCGGATTCTAGACTAAAATGAATATGCATATGGCCCTATCCGATGTTGCATGCGCAAGTTGACTGAATGATGGTACACGCGCAATGAAGTTGGTGATGCGCGTGGATGAGACCAGAAGAAGTGGATAAGATGAAGAGGAACAGATAGAAACCAGAAAATAAATATAGAAAGAAATATAGAAACAGAAAGTAAAGAACAGAAAAGAAAAAGACACCAAGGACCATGAGATTATAACAACATTCCAACACCCCCCCATAATTCAGTGCAATGAGAATTGAAAACACTTGGAGGTTAGAAGATGAAGAGATTGTTTACTTGCTGCCTTGGTAAGTGAATCGGCAATCATGTCACTGGTGACGATGAGCTTTACATTGATGTTTTTCAAGTTCAATTGATCTCTTAACCATTTCATCTTCATGTCAATATACTTAGTCTTGGAGTTCAAACAAAAGTGTTTGATCTTATTGACCAAACCTTGAATGTCCACGTAAAAGTTGGACGGTTTAACCGTTGAACACCTCCAGAGATCCCCTATAATGGACTGTATCCAAAGCGATTCTTTTGCCCCGTCTGTTAGAGCGTTTAATTTGGCCTCCGTAGAGGACAGCGTAATGTTGGATTGTTTTTGGCTTTTCCATGCGATGGGAGTTGATTTCCAGATAATGATGAAACCCGTTTGAGACCTCCGACTGTGAGGATCATCGGCCCAAGTAGGGTTGGTATAGACCTGTAGATAACCCGTCGTAGACGCATTGGACTTTAAAGAGAGAGAGAAAGAAGAAGTCCCCGAAAGATACTTCCAGACATGTACCACCTCCCTCCAGTGAGACAATCCTGGATTTTGGTTGAATTGGGACAAGATTGAAGCAGCTGCGGCAATATCTGGTCTAGTTTGGCACGCAAGATAATTTAGTATACCTGTATACTTCCTGAAGTTTATACCTAGCTTGTTAAATTCCAATATTTCATCTAAAGAAGCTGGTGTCAGTTGAACTCTGGGAGTGAGAGGCGTGAGAACTGGTTTGCAGTTTGAAAGGTTCAGTTCTTCCAAGTTTTTATGAATAATTTTGCTTTGATTTAGGATAATACTATTATTGGATTTGGAAAACTCCATCCCAAGAATTGTGTCAGGATCATGTGCTGAAGATCGTGGAAATTTTTCCAAAAATTCTTGTTCAAACCAGTCGACTTCACCTCTGAAAATCAGATCGTCAACATGGAAGAACACGGATGAGCGCCAAATGTTGTGAGTATAGAGCCAGGGATCTGCATGAGACTGCTTGTAGCCAATGCATTTGAGCCACTTGGTGAGAGTTTTATACCAGTTAGAAGGTGCCTGTCAAAGTCCGTAAAGGGACTTCTTGAGCTTTAGAAATTTTGACGATCTCGCGCATCCCTTAGGTTTGAGGATGTATATTTCTTCGTTGAGTGGAGCAAACAGAAAATCATCCTTCACGTCGAATTGCCTGATTTGGAGATCAAGATCCAGGCCGCTTAAAAGAAGAAGGAGAAGCATGGTGAACTTTCCGGTGGGCGCATAGGTATCCCCAAAGTCCACGCCAGGAATTTGCTGATTTCCCATGATACACAGACATGATTTGCGTTTTTCCGGCGCCAGAGTGGTTGCCGGTTTAACCCTGTCGACCCACATGGTTCTAAGGAAGTGAGTTGGCTTGATGTCGGTCTCCTCCCAGACGTCTTGAGACTTGATCTCATTGATTTTGATTTGTTGTTCATGAGAGAAGTCCAGGGCTTCATCCTTCGTAATGGAACCATAGGAGTACTTGTGGGGTTTGACTGAAGAGGTTCGCTTGCGCAAATTATAGCCCTGAGAAGGTTGAACCCGATTGTCCTCCATTGCTCTGGTTGATTCCACAGGTTGAGTTGCTTCAATTGGATCAGTGGTAGATGAATCTTGGCACGGAGAATGAGGAAGAGAAACCAAATTGTTGTCATTGTTTTCATTGGGCTCATCTTTGATTGAAACATTTTTGCTCTCCCCAATTGATTCTACACACCAGTCACCAACCTCCACGTCATTGAAAAACCTTCTATAGTTTGAGTTGAAATCCAGCATAGTCACGTGTTTTGTGTCAATTATCTTGTTGTTGGCTGTTAAAATTTTGTACAATAACAGTTCCTCATTGTAACCTATCAGCCTACCAACCAGACCGTGAGGTTCCAACTTGGAAAATGAAGGTCTGTCTTTGAGAATATAACTAATGGGATTTCCCAAGGGATGAAAGTAGTCAATTTTCAGTGTCTTCCCTTTAAACAGCTTGTAGGGAGACTTCTTGGACTTGTGAGCGGGGATCTGATTGAGAGCTAAAGCACAGGACTTAATGAGTACGTTTCAATGAGGTTTGTTGAGTTGAGAGTTGAAAAGAACAGTCCTAAGAGATTCAAGAATGAGACAATTGAACCTTTCTGCCAATCCATTCTGCTGAGGAGAATACGCATTGGAGAATGTTTAACGAATATTGTTTTCCTTGCAATAGCGCGAGAGATTCTGATTCCAGAATTCCGCTCCTCGATCAGAGTGAAGAATCATAGGCTTGTAATTGAATCTCTTGGATTCAACCTCGATTAGAAATTCAAGAGTGGTCGCTGCATTGCTTTTGTATTTGATGGGAATCGCCGCAAAAAACCTGGTACAACTGTCAACAACAGTCAAAAAGTATGAATCCCCGTTAGTGCTCAAGGGGTGAATGGGACCAACTAAATCGCAGTGCAATTCCTGGAAGGGTCTTTCGGCGCGGGTGTGTTTGTTGTTGAAAGGGTTGCGACTCATTTTGCTAATGGCACATCCTTCACAGGTTAAAGGTTTTTTGATTTTTAATCCCAATTTTTGTCCAATTCTCCCATAGCTTGCGTGTCCAAGAGACTTATGAATGATCTTGTCTCGAGTGAGGAAAGCTACTTGAGTAAGTTTACAATCAGAGAAGTGAATGATTGGTATATTGCAATCATAGAAACCAACTTTCTTCCATTTGTGTTTTTGCACTACAAGATCTTTACCTCTGAAATCTACCATGAAACCATCCAGTAGAAGAAATCGCAAAGACAACAGATTGACAGTAGAATTGGGAGAGAAAAGCACGTTAGAGAGAGTAACCTCATGATTCAAATCATCCGTTAGAATCATCAATCCAACACCTTCATAATCAAGAGAATTTCTTCCTGAGGTGGTGGAGATTAAGCCGGTCATCAATCAGTCTAGATGAGAGAAGAGTTGAAGATCAGATACTATGTGTCTTGACGAGCCCAAATCAACCACAAAATTTCCAGAAGAAAAAATTGAGCTTGTGAGGAAAGAGCTAACAGATGTTCCTTCCGTTGTTGATTCACTCGTGTTCTTCTTTTTCTTGGGAAAAGAGGGTTTGAGGTGTGGATAAAACTTCCAGCATCTACCTTTGGGGTGCGCGGCATTGGGATTATGCCATTTGTTGTTGCATGGTCTGATGCTGGAGGTAAGAAAAGATACCAAGTTTGAGTTTTCTTCAGGTTTGTCGACAGGTAGATCCTTGTTTAAAAACCTGTTGTTATTGAACATTTGTAAGTGATCCAAGACTTGATCCGGGGATATTTACTTGTCAGCATGAGTGATTTGTTGAATCACTGTGTCCATGTTTGGCGGTAATTTTTTTAAGATCAAATAGGCGATGATGTTGGTGGGAAGATCAATTCCAACCTCATGGAGTCTAGACATGGCGGTTTTTGTATCAGTTATAAATCCAGGAATGTTCGAGTAAGTGAAAGGAATACGTAGAAACTCCTTGAATACCCTGGCTCAATTGGACGCATGGTTGGAGGCAAAATATTCATTGATGTCTGCCCAGATTTGGTGAGCATCTTTTTCATTATCAGGTGTGATGATGTTAGCTTGAACAGTAATGTTGAGTTTGGAGGTTATAATCGTGCGAATTCTGATGTTTTCGCTTTGACTAAGTCCAATAGGATTCCCGTTGGCATCTCATTTTTCCTTTGTGAGCTTGGAATAGAGATCTTCCTGAAAATCCATCATATTAAAAACTCGATTTTGCCAAATAAAAAAATTATCCTGAGTTAGAAGCGGAATGGCCTCTATGGCGGTTTTGAGAATAGTGGCCGTGAGTGAGTCTATCATTGTTGAAGTTTCTGGTTGATCGTTGATTGCTTTTTGACTGTTAATCGTGTGAAATTGAGACCTTAAATTTTCTCAGAAGATTGATTATTTTAAAACCAGAAATATAAACAACATAGTTAGAGAAACAATCTGACAAGATAAAATAGAGCAATCACGTTGAGAGGATCCATACCCAAGCAGATGTAGATGAGAGAGCCCTAAGCCAGTTGAGATAAGAAAATCAGGAGAAAACCACCATAGATATACCACCCAGGAAAGATGCTATGGACTTTGAGAAGAAAAGATGAATGAGGATATTAGAGATGAGAAGGTTAGAATGAATCACGCTACAGGGAGTGTTGCTAGTCATTGCACCAAATTATGATATGATGTCCACAATGGCCTGAGACCTTCTGATCGTAACGGTCCTTGTTGATTTACTTGAGTTAATGGATATTAAGGATACGTTCAAAGAAGATGAGAAAGAAAGTTTGGCAAGGAGAAGGAGGAGAAGGACTGGCTCTGAGCGTATTATTTAGTAGGAGCAGATTCTAGACTAAAATGAATATGCATATGGCCCTATCCAATGTTGCACGCGCAAGTTGACTGAATGATGGTACACGCGCAATGAAGTTGGTGATGCGCGTGGATGAGACCAGAAGAAGTGGATAAGATGAAGAGGAACAGATAGAAACCAGAAAATAAATATAGAAAGAAATATAGAAACAGAAAGTAAAGAACAGAAAAGAAAAAGACACCAAGGACCATGAGATTCTAACAACATTCCAACAAGTAGAATAGTTTATTAAATAAAGAAGATTACTCAATGACTTCGCTTCTAAATATATTTACATTGAAGAAACAGAATTTTTTTTTCTATTCAGTTTGGCTTGTTCAAATTCTTTTGGGGAGGGCTTTTGATTGTTCTTTTTATTTTTGGAAATAATGGTGGGATACAGATCCAAAGGTTGCAGTTTTTCTCCAGACTATACAAATCTTTTATCAATCCCTTCATCAGCTACTTCCAAAGAGATTCCAGCATCTCTCTTTTGCTCCCTCTTTGGGGTACAAGCCCTATTTTCGCCATGTCTCTGTATTTTTGTCAAATAATCTCCTCCCATCTTGTTTTTTCCCTTCCACATTCTTCAATTTTGTTGAGGATAAAGAGGGATTCAGTTCCTTGTATAACATTCTGAGGATTGTTGGAGGGTAATTTTCATTGAAGGAGAAAGGATGTGTGTGGAAATAACAAGGGCTAAAATGTGATTTTGCAGGGCATAGATCCCCCCCAAAAAAACTGTTGTTAGTTATGTTATCATCAAGGTGGACAATTGTCATGCTTCAACCTGAATGGTTATTGTCTTTAGCACTTTGACATATCCTTTCCTCAATACAATCTACCTCAGTCCATAAGCCTGACACAAATAAAGCACAACATAAATGGTGCCTTTGGCTTACCTCCTCTGGCTTTCATAACAACCTTTCAATCTTGGCAACCGACTCAGTATATAATTGCAAACCTCACAGTTAACTCTACTCCGGTTTGCCATCCATTCAACACCCGCTCTTTCACCCTAGGTATCATCAGCCTTTGGACTTCCATTCTTGGTCACGCAATCACACTAGTTTGCCCCCATGCCTAGATGATCACACCTACTTTATATTTTTCAAATGGACTAGTGCCTTACCCTGCAAAAACTAAATCTTCCCATTTGCATTTTCTCCCATGTCATTGCTTCCCGTTTCATCCGTTATGTTCTTGTATGCTCAGATTCTATTTTCTTGGACCTACACCAAAAACTTTGAAACAACTGTAGTGTTATTTCATTTTCAATTCTATTCTTGTCATTCATTGCCTCAGGCCTCTTAAATTTAGCTGGGCATCCATCATGTGTTATCTGGTCACTTTTGATTACCTTATAAAGGCTAAATTTTCTTCCAGAAGATTTTCTCCTCACTTAGTTAATTTCATACGTTCTTGCATCTTGCTGAATCCATTCATCACATTGGGCTTGGCTTTGGTTTTGTTTCAATTATAAAATTTCTCCCCTCTTGCTGTTTTTTGAGCCACTCAATCATAATTTTTCACTTTTCAGTTAGACTTGCTACCTTGCACTTGCCCTTGCACTCAGTCCCTTTCTTTTTTCTCACAATCATCTCAGATTTCCCTATAGTACGTAGGGTGGTTGTGTGAAAGTGAATTAACTAACTCAACTCCTCTATTGGAGTTTGCCAACCTATAGTAGATTTCTTCTTTTAAAATTTCACATACTTGCTCAACTGGGAACACTTCCCTCACCCCTTAAAATGATGATATCCATTGGGTAGGGAGATCCAGCGCTTCTTGGGCCCAAAAACCTTTAGATCATTTCCCTTCTTCTAAATCTCCCTTGGTTGAACCTCTTGATGATACCCTCTCTCCCCACAGGGATGCTCCTGTTGATCCACTCAAGGGAATCAAAGATTCCAACAATTCCTCCAATGAAACATTCAGTGGTGGTAGATAAAGGTTTTGAACTAATTCTCCCAAGACCAAAGCTTTTACCCTGCTCTTGAACTTGATCCAGGCTCTCAACCAAAATCCTTGCAATATGGTCTGAGTGGCCCTAGATTCTGTACTCTGGGCATGAATAAGCCTGACCAATTTACAGGAGAGCATTCCCATAAGCTTAGATCCTACCTACAATCTTTTAAAATAATCTTTGCAAACAATCCCAACAATTTCCCTTCCAATAGACAAAAAGTTATGTATGCATCTTCCTTCCTAGGGGGAAGAACCTTGCAGTGGTTTAATCCATACCTTGAAATTTTATCCAATACCAGTCCCACCTTTATTTTTAATAATTGGGAAAAGTTTGAGAAGGAACTGTTCACACTGTTTGAAAATCCCAACAAAGTGCAAAAGGCCTAATATGAACTCAACAATCTAGTTATGAAAGAGAATAGTAGAGTTTCCATTGATATCTCCCATTTACAAAATTTTCCGTCTTCCATCCAATGGAACAAGGCTACTCTTCTATTTCAATTTAGAAAAGTTTTACCCGCACGCCTTATCAAGAAGCTTGCATTTTGGGGGCATAAGACAACCACCCTTCAGTTTTTAATTCACTGGGTGATTGAGCTTGATAATGGCTATCACAACCAGAACCTCTCTTGGAAAAATAACCATGGATTTTCATCCTTGGCTCCAAAGTCAGAAAAGTCCTTGAAGTAAAATTCAAAGAAATCAAAACATTCCAAACCAAATCCAACCTTGAAACCAAACTCAAAAGGGAAGGCCGTTTCTGGACAAAGAAACTGGGATGCTCCAGAACAAAGAATGGTTAAGGCGGGAAAAGGATGGGTTATGTATTTATTTTGCGGGAAAGCATCATTAAAATAGTTGTGCAAAGTGGCTAGCGGGTGAAGCGGCTGGGAAGTCAAAAATTAGCTTTTAGTTTTTTTAATACTTGCAAGGAAAACAACACATTATCTAAATTACAGCAAGTCAATCTATTCACTTGAAAGTCACATAGGGCTCCTTGTTCAAGATTTGTCCTATTTCATTCCAAAAACACTCCTTTTTGTGTTTTACTTGATTACAGCGCTAATTTTTCTTCTATAAGTTCATCTTTTTCCACTTCCAAAAATCTCACGCATTTTGATATAGATAATTTTCTAATCTATTTAGTAAGTATTGCAACCAAGCTGTCTCATTTGGTTTCCCAAAAGGCCAAATGGACCTTTGAATTTTCCATTTTCCCCAGCTTCAAACAGCGTTTATTTGTTTTGGATATCTCCAGAATGTAAAACACCATTCTAGGCCAAAAATTCCTAGTTCACTAGAATCTGTATGTGAATTGGCAAGAAGGAGTAATTAACATTTGAACATTGCAACCCCAGGATGCTAAACTTTTTATCAAGCAGGATTTAAACAGTCTTACTGACACTGTCATTGAGTTGGATGAAAATTTTCCGCCGGGGGATTTGCAATATCCTGACCTTAATTCCCAAGTTCCCTGATCAGATTTAGGAGTTATTGCTTATTTTTTCAAATTACCTCTTCCTTTTTTCTTCAAAGAGAAACAGGCGCCAACCCAAAGGTGTATTTCAAGCTCCCTAATCCTCTTGCATTGTGCAAGCACTTCAAATTGGGTGCTCAAATATGACAACATTGAAGGTTTGGACATCATTCAAGATTCCTTACCTTTGGTTTATCATGACTTTGCTGATGTCTTTTCAGCTGTAAAGGAATATAAACTTCCTCCTTCCCGCTCTTATGATCACAGGATCAAACTGACTGGCTCACCTCTGGCACTAGGACCAGTCTAATCTCTCTCAAAGCAAGAATCAGTTTCTCTTCAAGAATACATTGCAGAAAATGTATTGAAAGTATTTCCTCAACCAAGCAATTCAAATACCAGCTTACCCATTGTTGAAAAAAAGAGTGTGAAAATCTCTTAGTTGTCCTCAATTTCAAGAGTTAATGGTCCAATTGTCTGTAAGGAGGTTGGATGCGATGAGTTAAATAGAGAAGGGAGTGAGGGAGAAAGAATAATAAGATCAGTTCATTGTTCCTTGTTCCTTCAATCTTTCCCCCATCCTCTATGATCCAATAAGATAAGATCCCCCATCCGGGTCAAGGGTGTGGTTTAAGCAGCCTCCCCCTTCACCCTAATCTAAGTAAAACCTGAAGCAAGCAAGAATAATGAAATACAACCCCTAAGTACAGAACCCTAGCCCCAATCCTATCCTTCCACCCCATAATCCAAATCCCATACCCCATATCCATCTGTATGGCCTGCCTGCCATTACCTCCACCCAGTTTGTCCTTCTCATGACGGGGCCCTTGCGCCGCGCCCAACTCAGAGCCCCCCGCGCATTTCTGCATCCGCCCAACGCGCCATTCCAGATATATGAGGTACATCTGCGCATCTTGCAACGCCCAATCCATCCAACCCAGTCCAATCCACCCCCCATCTCCAGATGCTAAGCCCATCTTGACTGCTGCTGATCCCGCAGCGGGGATTGATGCGGCAAAGCCGCACCCATTTCTGAGCCACCTGCTACTGCTGAGGGCGCAGCGCACAGACAATTCCAACTTGCATCCATATAAGAACACCACATCCCCCCTAACTTGAGTTCTGTCCCCAGAGATCCACCACTATCTCACCTACCCCTGCCTTCCCTAGTTATCCCGCCTTCAAAACAGAGAGAGCAAAAAGAAAACCAGCCGCGCGCAGATATCCTTGAGAGAGAGAAAATTTATCCGCCCAAACCCATCCATACCTTCCATCTATAAGATAACCAAAAACGCAAAGAGTTTTTTTTTTTAACCACCAACCCATTTCCAAGCCCGCGCCCCGCTCTTCAAACCACATCCGTTCCAAGCCACATGCTTTCCTAGTTCCTTGAATCATCCTTTGGAAATCTTTCATGCGTTTTTTTCCAGAATGCGTGGCTTGTCCTTGCGTTTCCAGACCTGGCTTGGGCTGCGCCTGCCTCCCAAATCAGACCCACCCATCCTGCGCTAGCTTCCCCCCCCCCACTTGGCTGCTGTCCTCAGCTGATGCCTCAACCAATCCCACAGAGGTTGCATCTACTGGCCAATTCGCCAAACATCTGCCCTGAGGCGCCTTCTGCCACCAAAGCCCCTGCAACCACAAATTCCTTCTCACCAGCCTTGCCTTTGGGACCCAATTCCTCCCCTTTCCGCACCCAAAGCCCCACCACAAGTGTCCGTTGCACCAATAACAAAACCTCCGCTAGCTGTGATGGCACCAGGCACTTCCTTGGCCCATCCATCCCACACTCCCCGCGCTCCACGTCCTTCCTTCCCACGTGCATCCTCCACGCTGTCAAAGAGGTTTGGCTCCTATTGCAATCCTCCAACACCTGGTCAGTTTCTTCTGCCACTGCTCCTATCCTCTCCACAAAACCAGCTTGCTGTTCATTGGTTCCCAAATTGCGCAAAATATCCGCTCCTGGTTCTCTCTCTGCAAGACCCGTCTGCCATTCACTGGTTCCCAAATTGCATAAAATATCCACTCCAGGTTCCCTCTCTGCAAGACCTGTCCGCCATTCACAGGTTCCCCAATTGCGCAAAACATCCGCTCCTGGTTCCCTCTCCACAAGAACCATCCTCCATTCACCCATTCCCAAATCGTGCAAAATATCCGCTCCTGGTTCCCTCTTCCTTGCTTGCTTCATAGCAACACGCTGAACCATTTCCACCAAGACCCGCTTTCCCAAAACATACCCTGTCTCCTCTGGGGAAACCAATCCTGCATTTAAATCCATTTTCATTTCTTGTGTCCCAATTGCCAGCAGCCATCATTGTCCCCATACATGAAAACCCAAGGCTCAGGCATGCTAGGAAGCTGAAGACCCTTCAAATAGATCTCAAGGTCCCTTGCCAGCTCTGCAAGTTTGCGAACCCAAGGGATGGTTGCTGTGGTGAACCATTTGGGAAACCATGGGAAAAGAATTCAAAAACCAAAAAAAAAACAATTCCTGTCCTCGCGCGTTGCTCATCCTCATCCTTGCGCGTCCTCATCCTCATCCTTGCGCGTTGCTCATCCATCATTGTCATTGTTGCGCATCGCTCATCCATCATTGTCATCATTGCACGTCACTCATCCATGCCTTACCAAACCCAACCCAACTGCACGTCCAAGCGCTTGTCCAATCCTTGGATCCATCAATCTCCCGCCACACTCAATCTATCAGCCACCAATCTCAAGCCCATCAGGATTTACTCAATCGCCTCAAGCCGTTGAGTCCTGCCTGCCATCATCCAAGCTTTCACCCTTCCTGGGACTCTCCCACCATCTTCCGCCTTTGGGCAAGGGGTGGAGAGTGTTGTCTACCGCCTGTGGACACCCGCGGGTGGTCTGATCCATTTTTTCTTTTCCCACCCCTTCCGCCTTTGGGTGAGGGGTGGGTGATTCCAGTATTGTTGCGCACGCCCATCCACAGATGGAGGCAAGAGATGGTGAAGGGATGAGAAGGATTTCCACCCGCCTGGGTGATCAAATTTTTCTGATCACCTGATTTTCTTTCTTTTTCCGCTCTATTTGTAGAATCCATTGTACATAGTCTAACAGGGCCTCCTGCCCATATAAGGAGGGGCTCTCCCCTGCCTTTTAGGAGAGCAGCAAATCCTATCATCACATCATATATCTATGATTGCCCCTTGATCCTTGAGCCTCCATACTCAAAACCCTTGATCCTTGATCCTTATCACCAGCCAATAGCTTTGCTGGTTGAAGAAGAATTTTAATAATTGAATTCTTGGGTGTGTTGAACCACTCCTGATCCCTTTATCCGACCATACTGGTCCTGATCATCCTTTGATTATCTTTCTGGAACCAGTCACGTTTGAATGAAGAGGTTTTATTAAGCTTAAAACCTGGAGTGTTAAACCTCCCTTCATCTCTTTGAAGTTGAATTTCACCACGCTACTCTTGAGTCCCTTGAGAAGTGTTGGGTTATTCTTGTTTGAATCAGTTATTGTTTTGCTTCTAGAGCTTCTTCAAAACAACTAGCTTTGTCCTGTGCGGCCACCCACAGTTATCTGGTACCCTTCAAGCGCTTGATTGCGGAGAGTTGGGCAGGTTCATTGAGAACCTGGGGGTTGTTTGGGATTGAGTTTATCTTTCCTAAGATCCAGCTGACAACCAGAGCTATTAGCTTGTGGGCGTTTTCACTCACAATTGCCTTGTCTTGTTGAACTCTGAACAATTCTTGACTCCTTCTGTTCAAGTTTTCCCCAACATCATCTTGCCTCAGATAGTGTTGTCTCCCAGCTACCAACTACTATAATCTTTATCTTCTTACATTTGGTTCCCCGTTAACCAGGTTCTGGACTTTGATCTTGGTTACATTTGAATATTTTTGTAACGCTCAGGAGGGCAGCCTAAACAGCACCTTTCCCCTCCACAGAACTTCCACGGCCTAGCACCTTCTGGAGTCTTACATTTGGTCCCCCGGGCCGGGATTGAACCAGCAACCTTGGGATTTACAGTCTCAAATTTGTGGAATCAACTTTGAAATCCAATCTTTTTCTCTTTTTCTGTTTTTCTTTTTTTTGTGTTTCTGTTATCATCTAGATCTGATCCGTGGAGGCAACTTGTTCCAGAAGTAATTCCTCCCAATTGTGCATCATCAAGGGGTTTGATCCTAGTTGTTTTTTTTCTGTAAACCCTACCCTTGCCACACTCGTGAGCCACTTTGGAAATCTGTTCTTTGGATCCCTTAGGAAATATTTTGTTGAAATGGAATCTATTGGTATCCCTTCTACCTCTGTTTGGGCCAAGATGATCAAGATAAAACCTCAGAACAAGAACTTATGCTTTAACGGTACAAATGTTGAACAGTTCCTGGATTCCTACGAGATGGCTGCTGAAGTGGACGGTGCTAGAAAATATGACAGGGAATATCAACTGTGATTCTTTATCTCCTTTGATGAAGTAATGGAAGTGATTGAATCATTTGATGGATTTGAAACCCATGACTGAGTACTTCTTAAGGAGGCAATGATTTCCTATTGGGGCAAAATTGACAAAGCTAGGTTCACTCTCCAAGATCTAGATGCCCTAGTCTCTCAATGGACCTCCAATGGTGGTATCTCCTCAGCCTCTGATTATCAAGCTTTCAGAAAATCTTGGGACCCTATCCAATCCTATCTTATCCGAAACAATCACATTGATACGGTGTAAAAAACTCGAGTGCGATTTTTTCAGTCTTTCTCTCCAGAAGTGCAGGAAAGAATTAAGGATGAATTGGTTAAATCTGGATCCATGATCACTACAAGAGATAATTGTTTCAAGCTCCCTTCTTTCATGGTTCTTAGGAATACTGTGGATAAAGTGATGAAAGGTCAAACAGCTCTCACCTTTGAAAAACCTAGAATCACTGAACCAGTCCTTGCCCCCTCTTTTCAAGCATCTAACAAAATCATGAATAAGATGGAAGCCAATTGCAGACCTCAACCAAATCCTCAGACCCACCGGGAAACACCTACTATCAATGATATCACCAAACTCCTGCGAGCTTTCAAGAATAAAATGAATCAGAAAATCTCCTCTCTGACTGTCCCTAAACCCTCCAACTCTGTTCCTAGGTCAACCATAGTTTGCTATTATTGCCACAGAGAATTTCATGGAACTGGTTGCTTTCCTGAACTCCAGAAGGACAAGGAGGAAATTTTGGTGGAACAGAAAGGGAGTAACTTCTTTTTGCCTAATGGTGCACTTATCACTTTTGATTCATCTTAGCCAATTCGTCATGTGGTGGCCTCTTTCCAGCCTTCTGCTCCCAAGAAGGCATCCTTGGCCTCTCTTGATTTTTGATCTGCTTGTGGAGCTCTTCAACCTTGGTATCCTCCTGCTGTCTCTTCCTCCAGCTTTTCTGGAACTTATCAATCTGATCCAGCTAGTAAACAACATGAAGAACCCAGACCTCATAAACCTCCTCCTGTTCCATCTTTAATTCTTCAAAAACCGGTCAAATGTCAATCTTCACTGGAGCCTCCTTCTTCTGAGGTATGAGACATGGAAGTAGAAAAGGAACCCCTCATGGATAGGTTCCCAGAATACTCTTATCCTGCCCCTCTTCCATCCAAATCACCTTCACCAACTGATCCAGTTATAGTGCCACCCTCACCTGAACTTCCTCTTCCAACTCAACCCAAGGTTTGATTCAAAAGGGGGATTTCCAAAGACCACCCAAATGCCGGGGAAGGGGTATTAAAGAAAATCTCTGATCTTAAAATCCCTGATCTATCTGTGGCTGAACTCCTTTCCATCTCACCATCTGTGGATGAAGGCATGAAGAAATGGGTTTCTCGGCAACGTGTGGAGATTGGTCCTGATGAATTGAAAGTTTCCTCTGGAACCTTGATGGAAGACTCAGGTGGAACAGATCCTCCTTCTGATTCAGATCTTCATTCTTGTCCTCTTGGATTTTTAGCATGCTCTCTAGGTGACTCATCCAAAACGGTTTCTCTACTTGTCGATTCTGGGTCCCAACTAAACTTAATTTTGGATGCAATGGCCTGCAAGCTCAATCTCAGTCCAAGGGTCAGCTTCAACTCTGCTTTTTATGGAATTGGGAATCAATCTTGTGATTTGGTGGGTATTGCTGAGGATGTGCCAGTTAAAATTGGTCAAAATATTGTTGGAACCTGTCACTTTTGGATCACTCGTTTGGAAGGTCCTATGATTTTGGTTTGTCCTTTCTTAATAGACTTTGGAGCCACCCTGATGTTTTCTGATCAAGTTGGGGAGAGAATTATTCTTCCTGATGCTGATGGTAGGAAGATTGAAGTTCCTCTCTATTCTTTGGATTCTGGTTGTTGGGAAAGAGATTTCCCTGGTCTTTCACCTAAATTGGTTGTGAAGGGGAAGCAGAAGGATTGTTCTAACTCCTCTCATTTTTTAGCAGAATAGTTGGTAATACTAATAGTTTGAGTTCTTCTTAGCCTCAGACTTCAACTACAGGGCCAAATTTTATCTCTGAGGCATTTTTTTCATCCTTTTCATCTCTTTCTTCTTTTTCTTCTGATCTCAAAAATGTCCAAAATCAAAAACATGTCAAAACACAAAATTCCAAAAATATTTCTCTTCTCTCTGGTTCTGTTGTTTCTTCTTTTCCTTGTACTCTTATCACTGATCAATTTTCCTCTAGCTCTGGTTTGATTCTCCGCAATGAGTATAAACTAGATCCTGATCTTGATTCTTTTTTTAATGATTTTGGTATGGAGGAGTATGGGCTCCAGTGGAGGCACTTGGGGGTAAAATTAAGTCCTCCCAATTGTGCACCATCAGGGCATTCTTCTACCATAGTTTTTGAAACTCTAACTTTTGCCACACATGTGAGGAAAGCGTTATCTTTTGGATCCCCTGTTATGGAAAAGGCATCTTTCAAAAATTTTATGGAACATCAAACTTGGAGGATGTTGGAATCTGGTCTCAGCTTTTGTACTCAGGTCTTGCTGGTGAATGCTTGGAGGAAACAAGAACTTCTCTCTTTTGCCACCAAGTATAAGCCAGTTGCAAAAAAGGTCCATCCTGTAAACAAACCCATGCCTCTCAATCTCCATCCTCCTCTCATGTGTCCTCCTCTATCTTGTGATCCTTATTGTGGTCTATCTCACTCTCTTACTGGCCCCTTTGTACCTTGTGGTTGTGTCACTGAAGAACAATTGAAGGTGGTCAACTTTGGTCCAGATGGATGGCTTTTACCTGATGAGTTAAATTTGATCAAAAATATCTTATCTCCAAGGGAAAAATATATTGCATTCTGTGAAGAAGAGAGAGGCCTCTTGAAAGAATCCTATTGTCTCCCTTACATCATCCCTGTAGTTGAACATGATCCTTGGAAAAAGAAAAAGATCCCTGTTCCTGCTGCAATAGTCAACAAATTTATCAAGTTGGTCCGCAAAGGAGTCTGTACTGGTCTATATGAACAGTCAACCTCCAGTTACTCTAGCCCTGTTTTCTGTGTTCTAAAGAGTAATGGTAAACTTAGAGTAGTTCATGATCTCCAAGCTCTCAATAAAGTTACTATTAAGGACTCTGGTGTTCCTCCTGCCACTGAAGAATTTGATGAATCCTTCTCTGGGAGAGCCTGTTATGGTCTAGGAGACATCATGGGGGGTTATGACAAACAATCTTTTCATCCAATCTCTCTCCCTCTCACTACTTTCAATACTCCTCTTGGTTGATTTCAACTGACTCAATTGCCTCAAGGTGCCACCAACTCAGTTGCAGTCTATCAGGCTCAGATGATGTGGATCCTCCAAGAGGAAATCCCGGATCATGCGGGTATCTTTATTAATGATGGTGGAATTAAAGGTCCAGTTTCTGACTATGTTCATGAGCTCTTACCTTGGAACTCAGGAATTAGACAATTTATCTGGGAGTATGCTCCTATCTTGGAAAGGATTTTGTTTTGAATCAAGGAATCTGGCCTTATTGTCTCTGGATCAAAACTTGCTGCCTGTGTCCCTGCCTTGGAAATTGTTGGTCATATAGTCTGCAAGGAAGGAAGAAGGATGGAACCCTCTAAATTCAAAAAAATCATCTCCTGGCCTACTCCAATAAATCCAACTGAAGTTAGAGGTTTCCTAGGTGTTGTGACTTATGTCAGGATCTTCATTCCCTCTCTATACAAAATCTGTGCACCCTTGCGTTGTCTAACCAGAAAGGAAGCTGAATGGATTTGGACCCAAGATTGCAAACAATCATTTCAGTTGCTCAAAACTATTGTTGGCAATGACATAGTTTTGAAAAAGATCTCTCATGGGGCTGGAGCTGGAAAAATAAAATTGGCTGTTGACTCTAGTTATCAATCTGTTGGTGCTTTCCTTACTCAGGAATATGAAAATGGTTTGGACCGCCCTGTTCTTTATGAATCTTTGCTATCTTCTAATGTGGAATCTAGATACTCTCAGCCCAAACTGGAACTCTGTGATCTGGCCAGAATGCTGAAGAAACTCCAAACAGTACTCTGGGGACAAAATTTTGAATTTCAAGTTGACGCTCAATCCATTGTGGAAATGATCAATGCTCCCAGTCTTCCAAATGCTCCAAAGACTTGCTGGGTAGCTTTTATCCAACTTTTCTCTTTTGATATTGTTCATAAGCCTGGGAAATCGTTTACTATGCCTGATGGTTTATCTAGAAGACCTATTGGAGACAATGAATTGGATGTTGGAATGGATTTTGATGAGGAAGAACCTTTGGTCCTCCCGGTTTTTGCTTTCTCCTCCCAAGATTACTCTGGTTTCCAACAAGGTTTCTTGCTTAAGTTAGAGCAGTACCTTTCAACTCTCCAAAGACCCCCTGATCTCTCTGTTAAAGAATTTCAATCCCTTCAAAGAAAGTCCTCTAGTTTCTTTGTCCAAGGTTCTAGGCTTATGAAAAGAGGAACTCCTTGTGCACTTGTTGTGGTTACTATCCTGGCTAAGCAAGATTCTATCCTTGAAAGTCTCCATGAGAGCCTTGGTCATTGTGGGGAAACCAAAACTTATTGACAATTATCCAAATGGTTCTGGTGGCCATCTCTGAAGAAATCTGTCTCTCAATGGTGCAAGAGTTGTGAAGTTTGTCAAAAATGTGATCTTAGGTGTCCAGCTGAAATTTGCTATCCTACTTGGGAGTCCACTGTCTTTGGAAGGGTTGCTATGGATGTGGTTCATATCAAGGCAGGTGGTGCTAAGTACCTCATTGTGGCTAGAGATGATTTTTCTGGATGGGTTGAAGCAAAATTCCTTAAGAACCTTAGTTCTGAATCTGTGGCAGCTTTCCTGCATGAGAATTGGACGATGTGTTATGGTTTGGCTTGATCTTATTCTACTGATGGTGGCTCAGAATTTGGTGGAAAACTTGCTGAAATGATCCAATTGCTCCCTGGACAACATAGAGTTACTACTTTCTATTATCCTGAAGGACAGGCATGGTGGAAAGAGGCCATGCTCCCTTAAAGGCTGCTCTGGTTAAACTGGCTGGTGAAAGTGGCAAGAATTGTCAAAATTTTCTTCCCTTGGTCCTCTTCTCTGATCAAATTTCCACCAAGCGAAACACTGGCTACTCTCCTTATGAAATCATCTTTGGTCAAAAGGCTGTTCTTCCTCTTGATCTTGAAATGTAGTCTTTCTTGGGCATCTCTTGGGAACAAGTTTCTTCAACTACTGACCTAATAGTTGCCAGATCAAAGCAACTGGAGCGGATTGAAGGTTTTCGTAACAAAGCTTATCAGAAGATGATGGAATCAAGAGCAAAATCAGTTCAGTATTGGGAAGATAAACATCTAGATTGGATCAGGGATCCTTTAAACCCCAGTGATCTGGTATTGGCTTGTAATCAATCTTTAGAGACTCAGCGGGGAAAACTTTTTTTGAATTGTTTGAATGGTCCTTATAGAGTGGTTTGTCAAGTGAGAGGTGGATCTTATGTTTTTGAAGAACTGGATGGTACTCAGTTTGCTAGAAGGTTCTCTGCTGATCAAGTTAAGAGATTTTATTGTTGTGGGGGCAATTTGGGTTAAAAGTAAGTCCTCCCAATTGTGCACCACCAGGGTCTTCTGCTGCGTTTTGTTGTAAAAACTCTACTTTATGCCAAATACATGAGCACCTGGGACGCCTTTTCTTCTATCTTCTCCACATTTAGGTTCTTTTGGATGAATCAATATGGGTTTCAACATTTTTTTTACTTAGAGGATCAAGAAACGGCCAATTATTTTCTTTTTTTCTTTTTTCATGTTTTCAAAATTATGATGCAGACAAGGGACAGTCTTTCAGTTGGGGAGAGATGTGGTGAACCATTTGAAACACCGTGGAAAAAAAATTCAAAAACCAAAAAAAAAAAAAAAATTCCTGTCCTTGCGTGTCGCTCATCCTCATCCTCATCCTCACGCTTTGTGCATCCATCATTGCCATTGTTGCGCGTTTCTCATCCATCATTGTCATCATTGCAGGTTGCTCATCCATGCCTTACCAAACCCATCCCAACCGCACCTCCATGCGCTTGTCCAATCCTCCGATCCATCAATCTCCTGCCACACTCAATCTATCAGCCACCAATCTCAAGCCCGTAAGGATTTACTCAATTGCCTCAAGCCATCAAGTCCTGCCTTCCATCATCCAATCTGTCACCCTTCCTGGGACTCTCCCACCCTCTTCCGCCTTTGGGCAAGGCATGGAGAGTGTTGTCTACCGCCTGCGGACACCTTTGGGTGGTCTGATCTGTTTTTTCTTTTCCCACCCCTTCCACCTTTGGGTGAGGGGTGGGTGATTTTGGTATTGTTGCGGGCGCCCATCCACGGATGGACGCAAGAGATGGTGAAGGGATGATAAGGATTTCCACTGGCCTGCATGATCAAATTTTTCTGATCACCTGATTTTCTTTCTTTTTCCGCTCTATTTGTAGAATCCATTGTACATAGTCTAACAGGGCCTCCTTCCCCTATAAGGAGGGGCTCTCCCCTGCCTTTTAGGAGAGCATCACATAAGATATCTATGATTTCCCCTTGATCCTTGAGCCTCCATACTCAAAACCCTTGATCCTTGATCCTTATCACCAACCAATAGCTTTGCTTGTTGAAGAAGAATTTGACTAATTGAATTCTTGAGTGTGTTAAAAAACTCCTGATCCCTTTATCCGACCATACTGGTCCTGATCATCCTTTGATTATCTTTCTGGAACCAGTCACGTTTGACTGAAGAGGTTTTATTAAGCTTAAAACCTGGAGTGTTAAACCTCCCTTCATCTCTTTGAAGTTGAATTCCACCATGCTACTCTTGAGTCCCTTGAGAAGTGTTGGTTTATTCTTGTTTGAATCAGTTATATTTTTGCTTCTAGAGCTTCTTCAAAACAACTAGCTTTGTCTTGTGCGGCCACCCACAGTTATCTGGTACCCTTCAAGCGCTTGATTGCAGAGAGTTGGGCAGGTTCATTGAGAACCTGGAGGTTGTTTGGGATTGAGTTGATCTTTCCTAAGCTCCTGCTGACGACCAGAGCTATTAGCTTGTGGGTGTTTTCACTCACAATTTCATTGTCTTGTTGAACTCTGAAAAATTCTCAACTCCTTCTTTTCAATTTTTCCCCAACATCATCTTGCCTCAGATAGTGTTGTCTCCCAGCTACCAACTACTATAATCTTAATCCTCTTACATTTTGTTCCCCGTTTACCAGGTTCTGGACTTTGATCTCAGTTACATTTAAATATTTTTGTAACACTCAGGAGGGCAGCCTAAACAGCACCTTTCCCCTCCACAGAACTGCCACAGACTAGCACCTTCTGGAGTCTTACATCGCCGGTGGTGGAGCTGCCCGATAATTCAATTTCGTGGCTTGCTTGAAATTTCCCTCCCAAAAACAAGGATCACCCTTCCCCCATCTTGCCAACATGTCCAAAGTCAGTTTTGTCCAATCCAGGTTCTGGTAGCCCCCAATCTCTTCTAGGTCCCAAAGCTCCTCCCTTTTCATGATGAACAGGACAACATGGCATGCCTTATTGGAATCCAATGGGTCTTTGGAGTCTGAAATCAATTCATATTGTGAGATGAATCACTTGAAATCTGCAGTGCTGAATCAAATGTGAGGGTAGTCCTTTGGATTGATGAGAAGATTAAAGGAGGAGGAAGAAAAAGGAGGGTCAACTTCTGGTAGCATCTTGGGTACCTTCAAGAGACTTTGACAAAAGAGGTTCCTGGCCAGACCCCCAGATGTGGAAACATAGAGGGTGAGAATCTCCTAGTTCTCCTCAAGTTCAAGAGTTAATGGTCCAAGCGTCTGTAAGGAGGTTGGATGCGATGAGTTAAAGAGAGAAGAGAGAGAAAGAGAAAGAATAATAAGATGAGTTCCTTGTTCCTTGTTCCTTCAATCCTTCCCACATCCTCTTTAATCCAATAAGATAATATCCCCCATCCCGGTCAAGAGTGCGGTTCAAGTAACCTCCCCCTCAACCCTAACCTAATTAAAACCAGAAGCAAGCAAGAATAATTAAATACAACCCCTAATTAGAGAACCCTAGCCCCAACCCTATCCTTCCCACCCCATCCCATGATCCATATCCCATACCCCTTACCCCATATCCATACGTATTGCCTGCCTGCCATTACATCCACCTGGTTTTTCCTTCTCATGACGCATCCCTTGCACCGCACCCAACTTTGAGCCCCCCATGCCATTCCAGACATTCAAGGTACATCCGCGCAATCTGTCCAAACCAGTCTGATCCACCCCGCGTCTCTGGATGCTGAGCCCAAAGCGTGGCTTTCTGCAGCAAAGCCGCACCCATTGCTGAGCAAGCGGCCACTTCTGAGCCACCCGCTACTGCTGAGCGCGCAGCAAGAATCCAATTCCAACTTTTGTCCATAAAATAACACCACACCGTCCTATTCATCCCAAAGAAAGAAGGCAGTCTTTGCCTTTGTCTCAACTACAGAAAACTAAACCAGTAAACCTGGAAGAATGCCTACCCAGTACTGCCTATGTTGCACCTCCTCACTCTCTTCCATGGAGCTGCTTACTTCTCAAAGTTAGCAATTTGAGGCGCCTACAACCTAATTTGCATTCCAAAAGGCCATGAGTATTTGACTGCAATGAGAACACAGTTTGGCAGTTATTAGTATACCATCATGCCTTTTGGCCTCTGCAACGCTGTGGTGCCCAATCTGGGACACCTCTGGACCAGTACAGAAAAAGTAAAATTTTTATGAACTTTTCTATAGCCTCCATTTAGATCAAAAAAAAAAACTTTTTTTCCGGAATGATTCCCATATCCAGTTCCCAAACTTCCAGCTCCCACTCTCCTAGTTGTCTAGGATCATCTCTTGGGTGCCTAGCGCCTGTTCCTATGTTCAATTGGCCCTTGCCTTGCGCTGTTATCCACCCTTTTTGGCAAAAACGCGGATGAAGACCGGCTTGGCTTGCAGGCTTCTATCCGGCACCCGCACCCCCAATTGGCATCCCTCAGTCCCCTCTTTTTTTCTTTTTTTTTCAAACGCGCTTGCAGCCAACAACACCGTCATCCTCTCATCCACTCACTATCCTTGCCGCCATCAACCAATGACCGCAAGCGTTGCTTGCAGTTGTTGGAAACCCCAGACTAGGCAAACACTTCCCAGTCTTGATTTTTGCTGATTGGGATCTCACCAATGCTTTCACCAATCAACGCGATGGCTCCCATTCTTCCATCTCTTGTCTTGCTCATCCCCGCTGTAATACTCCCATCTCCGCACTCAGCTCCTGTTGTTTGACTCCATCCAATCCATTCTCCATCAACAGCCCGCAATCTAGAACAATGCTACCCAAGATGTCCGCCTTGATCAATTTCCTAGACAACGATCACCCCAACCCCCTCTTGAGTCAACCACCTCATTTGACTCCCACCGATTCCCAATCCAAACCAATTCCCAATTGTTGCAGATCAAACCAATTGCCACTCCCCATTCAATCCTCCCCCCAATCCATTGACCAATGACCACAAGGAAACTTTTCACTGCCCTCATTGACAAGCTCCTCAATCCACCTCCAAGCTCACTTGTCTCCCGCATGGCTTTTCCATTGCCCGTGCGGGTCTCAGCGGTTGCACAGGCCCATCAGCCTGTCCGTGCATCCCCTCACTTGCTGCCTGTGCCCATCCTTGGCATGGGCCGGGCTCTTCCCATTCCTTTCATTCATGATTAAATTCTTCTTTTTATGAGTTTTTTGATTTTTTCTTTTTTTTCTTTTGTTTTCTCATGACCATCCTCAAAAAAAAAAAAATCTGCTCTATCTGTAAATCTTTCTTGTAAATAGTCTACAGAACTCTTGTCTATAAAATGAGGGTCTCTCCCCTGCCTTTTTACAATCATCCATGGGAGTGTTTGCATATTTCCCCCTGTTATCATTGAAATCTGATCCTCATCCTCATCCTGGGTATATCTATGATTACCCCCTGATCCATTGATCCTTAGTATTTGCCCCTCTGTGGCCTGATCCTTATCACCAACCAATAGCCTTTCCCATTGAAGAGAATTCTGTCTGTTGGAATTCTTGAGTGTGTTATACCACTCCTTGATCTTTTTCTCTGACCATACTGGTCTTGATCCCTCCTTGATCATCTTTCTGGAGCCAATCACAATTGATTGAAGGGGTATTATTAAGCTTAAGACCTGGAGTGTTATACCTCCCTTATTTTCTTTTGGGTTCCTTGAGAAGTGTTGAGGTTATCCTTGCTTCAAATCAGTTTACTGTTTTCTTTTAGAGCTTCTTAAACATAGTGCTTTGTCTTGTACAGCCACCCTCAGTTATCTGGTACCCTTCAAGCGCTTGATTGCGGAGAATTGGGCAGGTTCATTGAGAACCTGGAGGTTGGTTGGGTTTGAGTTAATCATCCTCAATCTTCTGCTGACAGCCATAGTCATTAGATTGTGGGCGTTGTTTACATGCAACAGCTTTGTTCTTTGAACTTTAAACAAACTTTAGCTCCTTTTGTCCAAGTTTTTCCCACATAATCTTGGCTCAGATAGTGCTGTTCCATCGCTACCAAACTACTATCATCTTTATCCTTTACTACTTGATTCCTCATTTACCAGGTCCTGGACCTTGATCTTGGTTACATTTAAATATTTTTGTAACACTCAGGAGGGCAGCCTAAACATCACCTACCCCCTCCACAGAACTGCCACGGCCTAGCACCGTTTGGAGTCTTACAATGCTCCTTCCACTTTTCAACATTTTTTCAGTGACATTTTTTCTGAACTTTTAGAGAAATATCTCTTGGTGTATCTTGAAGATATACTTATCTTCTTGAAAACTCTTAAGAATCACATTGAACATGTGCAAGGGGCGCTGAAGCAACTTCAAAAGAATAACCTGTTTGCAAAAGCCTCTAAGTCCAAATTTTATACCCATTCTCTTCAGTTTCTAGGTGTCAAAGGCTTGCAGAAAGGACTATTGATGGACCCAGCCAAGAGTCAGTGCATTTTGGACTGGCCCCCACCTTCTTATGTCAAATCCCTTCAAATTTTCCTTGGTTTAAGTAATTTTTACGGGAGTTTTATTGATCATTACGCCAAGAAAACCGTGAATCTTACTAATCTTCTTCAGAAAGAAGCTCATTTTGGTTTTACAGAACAAGCTGCTTTGGAGTTTGAAGCTCTAAAGAAAGCCTTCACCACTGCTCCAATACTGGCTCGTTTCAACAAGCAAGCTTGCACTATTGTGGAAATGGAAGCTGTGGTAGACAAAACCTGTCCTATAGCCATCAGACTCACTTTTGTACTATAAAAATAGCTCAAATCCTCAAGCAAAACTCAGAAATGGTTTCTACATCCAATATAACCTATAGTCTCTCAGCCAAATTAGCACCCTATCCCTCATGGATTAGAAGATACAGACCAAGAACCCTTCAATTGTGGCAAACTCATACCCAACCAGGTGTCACAGCTCTGTGGAAGTTTTAAAGACAGACCTTGAAAACCCTCAAGTACATACCAGTAACAGCTTACCCTCAACACCAGAACCATACACCAACCCTGTCACCTCAGCCAGAATACAGCAATACAGATACAGGAGGCAGTGCAACTAGTTCAGCTCCTGTCAACTCACCCAGGATGCATTCAAATACACCTGCACAAGGCTATGCAGAAGTATACAGGACAGTATAGGCAAGAGAAAGTTGAACCAGTCTCAACCAGTTCCAAACAAATAAGCAAATACACATGCACAATACTATGCAGAAGTATACAGGACAGTATAGGCAGGGGGAAATGAAACCAGCCTCAACCAGATCCAAACAATACAATAAAATAGACATTCACAAGGCTATGCAGAAATATACAGACAGTGTAGGCAATAGGAAGTGGAACCAGTCTCAAACAGTTCCAAAAAAACAAGCAAATACACATACACAATACTATGCAGAAGTATACAGGACAGTATAGGCAAGAGGAAGTAGAACCAGTCTCAACCAGATCCAAAAAAAAAAAAAAAAAAAAAAAAAACAAGAAAATGAACCTACACAAAGCTTTTCAGAAGTATACAGGGCTACCCAGAAATACATGCAGGCAGCCAGAACCATGTAGTATCAAACAATCCCAGCACCACACACAAGCTTATGTAGTCAGAAGCATGTGATACCCAACAACCCACCACTACAAGGACCACAGGGCTACCCAGAAATACATGCAGGAAGGCAAGACTATGCAGCAACAAACAAAACACCAGTAATGCACAGAAATACATGAAGATAGAAGCAGTAGCAAAAAAACCACCAGTAATGCACATAAATACACAAAGGTAGAAGAGGTAGCAGAAAACAAACCACCAGTAATGCAGAGAAATACATAAAGGTAGAAGCAAGTGGCAGAAAATAAACCACCAGTGGATTCACAGCAAAACATGTAGGGAGAAACAAGTAGCACCAGACCAACCACCAGTACTGCACAGGAATATATTGTATCTGAACTTCATAGAAGTTTATGCAGGGCTGTGCATTCATGAAACCCCTGTACCAGCTTTTTACAACCAGAAGAAATGCCTCATGTAACTTTAAAAGCCTTTTCCAACCAGCAGAAATGTCTAATGTAATTGGATCTCACTGTTCCTCACCAGAACAGGGAGAACCCTCAGGGGCAGCCTTGAGCACCCCTGGGGGCAGGAATTTTCTATTTAAGGAGGGCCTCTCTGCCCTATCCAAGTTTTACCATCATGCCAGCTGGCCTACCAGCACTCATCTACCCCAATCCAACCCATCTATCTGTGGTACCTACCCAGATAAATATTATTAGTGAACCAATTATAAAGAAACAGCAAATCAGAAACCAAGTTATAACCAATCTTTAACAGATTAAAACCACCCACCAGGTGCTTGAATAAGGGTTCTTCTGTGACCTAAATATTCAGCACCAGATTAAAGAGAAACCACCCCCTTTGATTAATAAATAACCCTTACAAAGAAAGAGAGAACAAAAAAAGAAACTACCAACCTTTCCTCTACCCAGCGCCCTGTGAGTAAACCCATCCTTGGGTCCTCTCCTGAACCATCCCTTTGATAAACCCTTGAACCCTTTAATATTTGGATATTGGTTAAGATCACATATATCTGATCAATAATTAACCAATAATCTAATACATCTGGTCTATTCTTCAACAAACCCTACCAATAACAATTAATAACTAATCTAGGTCTGATCTGAGACCTATTTTAATTCTCAAAGAAAACAGCCATGGATTTAAATAAATTATTGTGCAGAATTACTATAGTAATAGATGTCAGCCTGCTACTATTGCAGAGCAAGCTTCAAAAGTAACAGAAATAACATAAAAATAATAATAATAAAATTAACCTAAGAAGTAGAAGGAAAACCATGAATATTATTTCAAAAATGGATTTTCTACTCAAAATTAAGTAGGGTCACTCACTGACCCCACCCTTGAAATACAACTCCTTATATTTTTAAATAATTAAGGAAAAGAAAGACCAAAATACCATGGCACCACTATTGAACTTTTTGGCCAATTAAATATTTCACATGTATTTTCATGTATAGGCTTCAAACCTAAAATTCAGTCAGAATTGATGTGTTGTGTATATTTAGGGAGTTACAGACGGAAATCTTTTCTGTCACAATTCCCGCACGCAGCCCCAGAAGCCAATGCACCCGCGCGCGGCTGAGCTACAGCTCTGTAAATCTTTCAAAGTCATGTATTCAGCCCTGGGCCTCTGACAAGTACGCAGCCGTGGGACTACAGGTTGACAAAGTGACAGGCGGCCTGAGAAACCTAGGTAACATGTAAAAATGCTACAAACTACACGGTAAAATTGTAAATAGGTAATAAATGTTCCCTTGGATAGTAGATAGTCTAAAAATAGATAAAACTATATGAAAATACTTAAATAAACTTTATACGTATTTTTTATTAAATATAATTCAAAGTACCAAAAATTTCGAAAATACGATAATGACTACTTCTAAAAATAAATTAAAATACTTTAATATACTATTATGGGAATTTCTAGACATCAAAATTTTAGTGACATACTCAGAAAACTTATGATGTAAAAATATTACATGAATACCCATGACTTACATTATTAAGTAATTATTTTAGTAAATCAACTGAATTTTTAAAATAAGGAGTAAAATCAATATCATGACTTTACTCCAAATATTTAATACATAATGAGAAATCACCTGACATCACAATATCCTTAGTAATGTATATTAAAATGATTATTAACTTACTGGGAACATTTACTAAGGATAATTAATTAAATAATAAATAAAAAGGACAGATTAGTGTTATTCACATGTCCAAACATCAATTATAAAGTAGAATAATTCCCATACCCTGTTGAATTAGATGCTACCTGTGTTAAAGCACCAAGAACACATGAAACGCTACCACTGGTTACCCTGCTAGCCCTAGTGTCTGTCCCTTTGAGCCCCTGTACCCCTCAGAAGGACAATATTGTGACTCCAAAATCTATAAATAAAGAGCTCTTTAGAGGATATTGATACCCAGAGAAACAGTTATATTTATACCCAGAAACCGTTCCAAGGTAATCAAATACTTATAATAGATAAGTAAGTGATTTATGGCTTTGGTCTGATTAATAATACCTGTCCTCAACCCTCTTTTATCAATTTAAACTGCTGAACAACATTATAACCCCAGTATACAGGTTTAACCCATCAGTGCGCATCCCAAACAGATACCCAAAGGATTTAATAATATAACAGTGTTTTTTATTATCCTTTCTCTGTTTTGGCAGCTTGGTTACAAATCCCTGCCACTCCACTGTGTATTTTATATACATATTATCTTTGGGCAAAATATCCTTTAATCTAAAGGTCCCAAAGTAACCAGGCCTACGTTTTTGCATACGGAATGCCCTGAAGAGAGGTGTTAAAGATCCCCAATATAGTTTTGGCCCCTCTATAAAAATATTTAATCATCAATTTATCTATATTGATTAGTAACAATAAACCACATCCAAACCAATTAACCTTGAAATGAGCTTTATCCAAATACTTTGCGGATTTTTGCTGCATTTATTAATAATATACTTATTATTTATTCTATCACCTCTGGTAGCTAAAGGATAGCAAGGGTCTTTGCATCCAGGATGCTGACCTAGAAGGGCATTCAATTCAAAACCACTCTTAGTATATACTAAAAATCCAAAGGAGTAGAAGTGATACTAAATTCCCCTTCAAGGACTGCCAGAAAGCCATTTGCTACTTTATTTATATAATCCCACAGGAGTCTCTACAATGCAAGCAACTATTTGATTGAAGGAGAAATCTTGCCATTTTCTTCCTCTTCTTCCCTCTTTCATCCTGTAGTTTTTGAGTATTTCAAATTGCTTGCTAAAGAGATTAATTTCAAGATTCATGAAAAGGAACTTATTGAAATTTTTCACTGCTTGAAGAAATGGCTTTCATACCTTTTGGGCCTTATGGAACCCTTTGAGGTTTTAACTGATCACAAATCTCTTAAGTTTTTGATGAGCTCAAAATTCCTTACACGCAGACAGGCACAATGGGCCAAATACCTCTCCAATTTTAAATTTACAATCATGTACCTTCCTGGCAAAAAATCAGTATTCCATGATGCTTTATCACATTGGGACAATGTTTACCCAGGGGGGGAGCCCTTTTTCCAATAAAAACCCTGAAAAATTTATGAAACTCTTCTCAACCCAGTCTACCCAACTCAATTTGATAATAACTCACCTGTGAGACACAGCTTCCAAACTACAACAATCTCAACTCAACAATCCCAAGTTTATCAAACTTCCCAAGAGTGTGAATCTATTAGATAGTGGTTACAGTATTGATGAAAATGGTTATTTGGTTTATAAATACCATATAGTAGCAACAGATAATCCTTGCATTAAGTTAGATATCTTCAAGTCACAGAATGATTCTCCACTTGCTGTTCATCATGGGAAGGATAACACCTACCAACTGATTGCACAAGACTTCTATTTGCGTAGTATGACCAAGGGAGTAAAAACTATTTTAGTGCATGCTATAATTGTAATTGCAACAATTCCTCAAAACATTGGAAGTATGGGCTGCTCCAGCCACTTCCAATTCCACCTATTCCTTGGCACTTGCTGTCTGTGAATTTTATTTTGCAATTACCAATTTCTAGTGGTTATGATTTTATTTTAGTAGTAGTAGATTGCTTTTTAAAGATGGCTTTATTTATTTGCAGTAATGTGACAGCCTCTTTGGAATACTTAGCTAATTTATGCATAGAATATGTTTTTCAAAACATGGTCTCCTCAAGAATATAGTAAGTGATTGTGGATCTTTTTTGTATGTATCTTTTGGACCTTGCTATGCCAAAATTTGAGCAAAACTCAAAACTTATCAACAGCTTACCACCTGGAAAAAGATGGGAAAACCAAGCTGGTTAATCAAATTCTTGAACAGTATCTTCAATTATATGTTTCCTATCAAGAGTACGACTGGTTTCAATGGCTTCCATTGGCCAATTTTGCCTACAAAAACTCTACTCATTCCTCCACCAAACAGTTTCCCTTCCAGACTCTTTATGGTAGAAACCCAAATTTCACTTTTATTTGTGTAGCAAATTCTCAACCTGCTACTAATTAACTTAATCACATTCAATTCCTTCAATTTCAACTTTGAACAACCTCAAAGAATCAAAACACAGTTAAAGGAGCAAGCAGACCTACTTTTCACTATGGCTACAACCTTTGCAGTAGGAGATAAGGTATGGCTCAATTCTTTCAACATTTGCAGTACTGGCCAAACCCAAAAACACTCTGAAAGAAAGCTTGGCCCCTTCAAAACCACATCAGTCATTTCCCCTAATGGTTTTAAACTTACTTTACCTGCAAAATAGAAATTTATCCACCTGGTCTTTCATGTGTCTCTCCTAGAGCCATCTTTAGTCCTATGCACAGGCAAAACTCATCCCCCTACGGAATGGTTCAATTTCCAAGACCATCTAGAGTGGGAAGTGAGACTTATTCTGTATTTCAGGTCACATAAAGGAAAACTTCAATACCTTGTTGAATGGACTGGCTTCCTGAACAAAGAAGATCACACCTTGTTGGAACCAGCCCATCACCTTTGCAATTCTCCTGATTTGGTTTGAGACTTCCATGCAAAGTACCCTTGCAAACCTTGCCAATTTTAAATTCCATCCTTTCCAATCCCATTACAAATTTACATCCCATTCCATCCCATCAACCTCACCACATTTCCTTATCCTATCTTCCTTTTTAATTTTCTTGTACTTTTTTTCTTTCTGCTGTGGAAAGAGATTGATTTTTTGTTCAATTCTACAAAAATTATAAAGTTCTCTGCAAAAATATTGCTCCAAGATCCAGAAAGCCCACTATTCCTTGAGTCACACTCCTGTACCTCCACAAATTCCTAATTGAAATCCACTTCCGCGCCCAAGCTGTAAACCACTAAAGCTAACTTGCAATGAAATCATATTAAATAAACAAGATGGACTCCCCAACAAGCTCAGCACTTGAAGTATTTCCCTAAATATGACCTCCAAAAACTGTTGCTGGTTATTACACTCCAAAGTAACAGAAGAAAAGAATAAAGCTATAATTTGCCGTGATAATCTCCAATAATGATGATGTGATCTCCAATAATTGTAAACTCCCCTCCTATGATCCCCTCCCCCCCCCCATACAACAAAATAAAAGCTACCTTTTATATACAAAAAATAACAAAGGAACATAAAATGCTAAATTAAGACTCCTTTTCCCACCACCTCCGTGAAATCGGCACTGATCCTCCTTACTAATAGTGCAATACTTACCCAATCCAATGATCTGCAGTAGATTCAATGATCCTGTTGCAGATTCCCCCTATCATTTGAGTTGTGCCAATGCATAACTAACAACAGATCCTTTTTGATCTTCCCTAGCAGATCACTCCCAATCCTGCATGCAGCATAACTACAGATCCCCAACAACCCGCATTCTGCCTCCTCAACTTTAGCATTCATCGCCCCACAGCGCTCTGCAATCTCAGTACATATCCCATAATTGGCCTAATCTGTACTACTTATCTTTGATCACTTGCTTCCACATTATTAAACCCACCGCTTCAGGGGGAAAGTTATGTTCAGCCATGCAATGTCTGCAAAAGGCAAAAACTCTGGCCCATTATTTTCATTGTGCCTGCAAAAAGCGCGTGCTGCACCAATGCCAAGCCCTCAGCTAATTTACTCTGTAGTAGACAGTCTGCCAATGCGCTTCTCTGAGCCTATTTTACTGTGGACTTCCACCCACAGATGAGCTGCTCCAAGTCAAATTTCCAGTGGTGATCCTACTTGCCTCCGTGTCTATAAATAACCACCACATCCCCCACAACTTGAATTCTGTCCCCACAATTCCTGCACTCCACAACGCCAGAACGTTTTCCAAACCCTTCAACTCCTAGTCACACTCCAAACCCCAAAAGAAATAAATAAATCACCCGCCATGGAAACTTGCGAGTACTGTGCAAAAAGGGGGAGCAGGTGCACCCAAACCTCCGGTTTCCCAGCCTGCAGCCTAGGCCACCGCAGGTATTTGTTTGTTGCTCCAACCCCTGGATCCTTGCAGACTTGCCCTACGCCCTGTCCTCACTCTACCTCTGGTCCCTGCCGCATACCAATCGCCAAATTTGTGGTGGATGATGAAAAACCTATCAAGACCAAAGACTGGACTCTGGATCTGGACCACACCGCCTCCTTGTTGCCTGTAGCAGAGGCCACAAACCGCCTTTCCCCCCCTCCTCCATGCGCGGACTACCCCACTTCTGCTGCCTGGGGACAACGCCACAACCTGAATGTTGGAATTGGGCAGGTACCACACAGGCCTAACACGGCTACTGTCTTTGTCCAAGTAGCTATGCCTCCAATACCCCCCCCCCCTGACAGCGTGCAATGTCCCCCTATTCCATCCACCATCACCCACCGCAACCCTGTCTCCCCCAACCGTGACACCTCCTGCAGAGGTTGAATCCCCGCACTTGGTCATTGTGATCAGCTCTGATTTTCCGCCTGTACCCTGTGAGTTTTTTTTCTTTTTTTCTAACTCTTCAGTATCTTCCTCAGCTCCCGCGCATCACCTTGAGTCACTGTTGCCTCCATTGGAAGTCCAAAGATCTCTGATCTGGACCCTGTTATCTTTACTCTCCTTCCAGTCCTCCAACTCCTGCCCTTCTGGGTCAACCCAATTCTGCCTGGTCTCTCCGTACCACACAGCCATCCAAAGCAATAACAAATAAGGCGGCCAAGGAATCAAGGAAGCCAAAATCAACCAGTACCTCTGCAAATTGGATGAGCAAATACTGGCCATCCTCCAAAGTTTGGTTGGGATCCCAGCCGCAGAGCATCGCAAGCTCCTCCGCAAACATCATTGTGCCGGTGGTGAGCTCCGCTACGCCATCTTCTTTCCTTAGATTTCTCCCTGCTCTTTAATTATTTCCACGCCCCCTAAATCTTGTATATAGCTCCTGAAATAAATATGATTCCTAGCCCGCCCCAGAAGGGAATCCTCTTGATTCCCCACACAATCCTAAAAAATGAGACACAAAAAGAAACTCCGCAACCCCTAGTGAGATCCCCTTCAATCTAAGAATGAGACAAATAAAACGGAGACACCTGAGACAAGGAATAACTAAAAAAAAGACTCCAAACTCCGTAAATAAATATTTTATTACTTAAGGGACCTGCACCACTCCAGAAAAATGCCTTTAAGACTAGACCTTCCACGCTTCTCCGGTGATCTAACCTTCCCCATCCCCCCACAAATTGAATGTTGACCCCAACTTTCATTCCTCCGAGGAATCCTCCTCCAAAGACTCCTTCTCCTCCGCAGACAGCTTTCTTACGTCAGCCATCTCTTGATCCTCATCCCTTGAACTTGTGGTTTCATCATAATCTGCAGTGCATGGCACGTGGAAATTCTTCACGTGGGCCACTGCTGCCTTCCGCTTGAGCGGAGTGCCATCCAATTCCTCCAACTGATAACTCCCACCCGTAAACTGGCTAACAACCAAAAAAGGACCATTCCAGCAATCTGAAAACAGCTTACCCCACTGCGTCTGCAAGCTCCAATTATAAAGTAGAACCAGGTTTCCTCTCTGCAAAGGTTCACGCAAGCAATTGGCACAACACTTTTCCCAGTACCAAACAACTTATCCCAACTGTCCCTTAGCCTCTTTGCTGCACTTGCGCAAAATTTGCTCCTCCCGTGCCACAACTAGATCCTCCATGGCCTTAACATTCCACCACTCTATGGCAAGGTAAGTCAAGGTTTTGATATCCACCCAAAGCACCAACTGCTGCCCATACAAAATCTTGTAAGGCAAATAACCCGTCCCCTGCTTGACCAATATCTGATCTGCAAACAGCATGACTGGCAAGGTTTCCTGCCACTTCTTCCTGTTACTTCCGCAGATCTTGACCATTGCATCCTTGATTGGCTGATGACCCCTTTCTATCACCCCCGCTCCCTCTGGATAATATTCCTTAACCTGCCCAAGCGTTACACTGCAAGATTTGACCATCCTCCAAAGATCAGCCCAAAACTGCGCTCTGCCATCCACTGTGATGAGCTGCAAACATCCAAAACAAGAAAAAAAATCCTCCTCCAAAAACAACCCCACCTTCTTTGCCAACAGATTACCAACAGATGCGCCTCCACCCACCCCAACAAGTTGTATTGAGCCAGAAGCAGATACGGGAAATTTCCTGCCTTGATATGGACCATTTCCAGAGAGACCCTGCTGAAAAGGGTGTCCTCACCCATTGGCATTGGAATACCCACCTCCCTAGGTAATCTGGTACTCCGCTGCTGACAAGCTTTGCAACTCTGCACCCAATCTTGCACCTTTTCCCAAGACCGGGCAACCAGATCCTGATCTTGACTCTCCTCCGCATCTCTGCCTCTCCCCAATGGCCTAATTCATTTTGAAGACTCCACATCAAATCCTCCTGATCCTCCCGCCTTGTGACCACAACCAAGGGTATTGGAAGTTCCTGCTTCCATAACTTCCCCTCCTATCAAAAGAAAAGCAAAACCTTCAGCCAAACACATCTATCCTCAGTTGCCAACAAACCTTCAGGAAAAAGAAGCATCCAAAGATACTTTTCCAATGCCCAAAACCTTCTGCCCTGTTTAGGGGAAGTTTCCCAACTTCTGCAGCCGTTTCTGCCACCATCAAAAGCTTTTTCTCCACGTCCAAATCCCCTTCCACCGCGCACCCAGACCTCTGGAAACCAAGAAATAGCATCCAGCATTGTAAACACCTTCCCCAGAAGGTGCCTGACTGCGAAATTGAACAATTGTAAGTATGAAATCCACCGTTTCATAGAAGCATTAGGAAATGTTGGGGAATCAATCATCCTAGCCAGTGCTTCCGCATCCACCAGGAGTTCAAAAGACACCCCCCACAGCATATTCTGTAATCTTGGCACAATCCTTGTCACCCCACACAATTCCAGCTTGGGCTGCAAGTACCAAGATTCTACCTCCAAAAAGGTTACCAACTTTGAAAGTACTGGCCTGTCTTTCCCTTCATCTTCCTGGGTCAGCACACCGCCTGCACCAAACTTGCTTGAGTCCACTGCTAGCCGGATCCCTCCTTTTTTGTAGTAAAGGTCCTTCAACAGTATTTGCCACCCAACAATTTCCTTCATCTCCCAGAAGGCGCAATTGCATTCCTCTGTCCACACCCACTCCGCCCCTTTCCTAATCAGTTTCCCCAACAGGCTCACTATCTCTGCAAAATGCTCAATGAAGATCCATTCCCATCCACAAAGACCTAGAAACTGGGAAATGTGAGTAACATTCCGCGGAGTAGGCCATTCCAAAACTTTGTTAACTTTGGCCTTAGTGATTTTCCTCCCTTTTGCCGGAACCTTGTGGCCAAGGACTTCTAAGGCCAGAATGCACACTGAAAAACTTTTACCAGAAATGGTCAAACCTGCTTCCTCAATCCAGAACAGGATTCTCTCCAAAGTCCACGTGTACTCCCAGAAAAACTGCCTGATTCTCAAATTTCCCGCATTAGTTTATCCGCCGTAATTGCTCCATGGCCCCTTGATACCTGCATCATCAATGAATATCTGCACTGTTTCCAGAACATCATCCTGCAGAATCCATGTCATCTGCACCTGGTAAACTGCTACCGAATTGGTTGCCGCCTGCGGAAGCCGTATTAACTGAATTTTCCCCAACCGTGTTTATAACCCCATTATTGGACAGAACTCCGGATGTAGCTCCTGCTGATTGTAACCCCCCATGACTTCTACTAACCTTTAGCAGACTCTTTTGGTTATATTCTCTACAAAATCCTCCACCTGCAGCGGCAACCCTGAGTCTCTGATTGTGACCAATTTTAACCTCTGCAGGTTGTGGAAAATCCCCAGACTCTTCCTTTCCTGCTTCAGTACCCCAAAAATGGGATTAGAATAACCAGAACAAGAAGGCTTGAACAGACCCATTGGCAAACGCCCCCGCACCAACTCTGTAAACTTATCCCTAACCACTACTGGAATAGGAATGGGTTTGATCTGCCAAGAGTTGTGGGGCACCCTAGGTATCTGGTAGGGGTCCGCAATCTCATGCCTGAGTAACCCCAGCTCCTCTGGACAAAAGGACAGCGCCTTCCTCCGCATGACAATTACCTCCTTGAGTAATTGTACTTCCTCCTCTTGCAACCACCCCTTTGGCCCAAAGTTGAGTTCTGCCATCTGCTTCTCCATCAAGCCCATTGGATCCTTCTCCAGGATTGCAGGTGTCAAAGGCGACTCATAAGGGTCCCCTGACCAACAGATAGGCCTCATTGGTTTTATTGAGGTCCTGCGGCATTGGCTTGTTCTGCAGTTGGACCTTCTTAGAAACCGGTTTTTATTTGCTACCCAAGACTTGCACCTCAACCAAATTTGATCACTTGGTTGTCTCCCCTATTTGTAGTTTTCAACCTGCAACAAAAGCATGGTTGCTCACAATTGTGGCACAAGGGTTGCTGCTTGTGCTGACAACCATCAGAGGCGCATACAAGGAAGGACTCACTTTTGATCCTATCCCCGCTCCATCATTGTTGCGCTGATCCCCCGCTCTTCTCCATACTTCCAAAAGCACACTGGACTGCGCTACAGGGGTTCCTTCTCCCTGCTCCTTATCTGTTAACCGTCTGCACAAGGATGGAGCCTTCCCCGCACAGGCCACACGGCCAACATGTAAAAATCCTCCGCCAAATTTTTGTGGCTTCCTTCTGCATGAGGAAAGCCCTTCCAATGTTCCCATCTGCCACTTTCAGGCCAACAGATGGTTGTCTTGTAGTGTTTCCCAGAGGCGTCCGCACCAGTAAGGAGTTCCTCCCTAGTATCTGGACAGAAGCCAAGAGATGTCCCAAAGGCAAAAAGGAAACGCCTACCAAGTATGACCTCCAACCCACTTACTACCAAATACAATAGCGGAGCCAATACCTTTGCCACTTCCATCATTTCCTTCTCCACCACCCCCTTCAACCATGCATTCAAAACCTCTCAAAGTCTTCAACTCAATTTTTTCCATGTGTTGGACCAACCCTGCTTTGGTTGCCAACTCCAATGGAAGGAAGTTTACCATTGAACTGCTTTCAACCATTTCCTGAAACTGTTTGCCTCTGATCCACATTTCTACATATCCCAAAGGGCACATCATATCACTGCTAACTCCTAAAACATTTGCCCTGTGTTGAGAGAACCAACCATTGCCTCTTCTCTGGGTTTTGGGTTTTCCTCCTTATTCCCTGCAAATTTCTTGAAGACAGCAACCATTTCCTCCGCCATTACTGGTGAGATTGCAGCTAGTTCCTTCAAAGTTAGGCAAACCGGGTGGTTGGTTCGGCAAATTCTCCTGGCTAATTCTCTGGCCTTCCTGCGGGATCCCCCCCCCCCTTGACTACACCTGCCTGTTCCAATGCTTTTGCAGGATTCAGACCATCAAGGTCCATTCTCCTTTCATTGGAGAAAACAGCTCTAACCTCTGCCAAAACTTCTGGGGGTTCCCAAGTTAAAGAAAAAGTGTACCCCGCTGAATCTTTAGCTTCCTTCTTCTCCCCCGCTGCCGCTTGAGCCAGATCTTGTGGCAAAGTTTGATTTGGAATACGCGGTATAGTTTATCCTGAAGGGTAAAAACAATCCCATTTGTCCCTCTTAACTATCTTGCTCTGTATTTCCGCACTCAGATTTTGACAAGACCTTTTAAGATGGCTGTCTTCCCGGCAGTAATAGCATTGGAAGATGCAAAGCTTGCTGTAAGACTCCAAAAAGTGCTAGGCCGTGGCAGTTCTGAGGAGGGGAAAGGTGCTGTTTAGGCTGCCCTCCTGAGTGTTACAAAATATTTAAATTTAACCAAGATCAAGGTCCAGAACTTTTTAAGTGAGGAATCAAGTAATAAAGGATAAAGTTTGATAATAGTTGGTAGCAATGGAAAAGCACTATCTGAGGCAAGATGATGTGGGAGATATTTGAACAAAAGAAGTTAAGTTTGTTTAAATTTCACAATAACAAAGCTGTTGTATGTAAACAACACCCACAAGCTAATAACTCTGGTCATCAGCAGAAGATTTGGGATGATCAACCCAAACCACAACCAACCTCCAGGTTCTCAATGAACCCGCCCAACTCTCTGCGATCAAGCGCTGGAAGGGTGGCTGTACAAGACAAAGCACAATTTTTTGAGAAACTCTAAAAGAAAATGGTAACTGATTTGAACAGGAATAACCTAAACCTTCTCAAGGAACTCAAGAGTAGGCTGGCAGAATGCAACTTTGAAAAATAAAAGGAGGTATAACACTCCAGTTTTTAAGCTTAATAAAACCTCTTCAATCAAATGTGATTGGCTCTGAAAGATGATCAAGGAAGGATCAAGACCAGTATGGTTAGAGAAAGGATCAAAGAGTGATGTAACACACCCAAGAATTCCAAAAGACAGAATTCTCTTCAACCGGCAAGGGTATGGTTGGTGATGAGGATCAGGCCACAGAGGGGAAAAGACTTAAAGATCAATGGATCAGGGGGAATCAAGGATATACCCAGGATGATGATGAGGATCAGATTTCAGATAATAACCGGTGTGGAAACTTTAGAGGTTATCCCTCACGAAGTTGTCCCTAGTTACGGGATCAATGGTTCTAGCGTCTGTAAGACCGAGAATGCTTTCTTTCCTTTTCTC